>SNQJ01S0303238.1:0-10253 GCA_010110895.2 Picea sitchensis | reverse complement strand
AACGCACCATAAGTCTTTTGGAATAACTCGCATGTTATTTATCAACCCAACATGTCAGACCATAAGCTTGGTTCACTATCAGGGAAAGATATAGGAAACTGGACCAAACTTATGGTCCAAAATGGTGGATTGAAAAATAAGATGCAGGTTATTCAAGAAGACTTATAAGAAACATTATTGTTAAAATCTTTGTAATAACGGAAAAATAAGATATCGATTTGTTCAAATCAACTTGTAATTAAAAGTGATGTATCAAAAGGTAAGTTGTGCTTGTTGGATGCACCCCTTCCGAGATTTTCTATTGGTCCCTGATTTGTAAAGAAGGCGTAGTTGGAAAAGAGCAACTAGATATCCATGGGGAGAAGAAGAAAGAGATGGATTGATAACCACGTGGAAAGGGAGACATGGAGACTGGCCTGGACAGGTTTTCTATCAGAGTTTGGTGCTCCAGTGTTTTGCTATCTAATCCGGTGTTCTGATGGTTTTTGCTTTTCTGCAATTCCTCCTTGTTCCTGAAGAATGATGACGAATTGAGTGCTCCAACAAGATGGCTTCCTCCGATAGGGACTAGATAAGTATTATTGTTGAATCTTAATCTGTTATATCAATAAATCAAGAAATTTGTTTCCATTTTTAAGTCCTGTTTCTGTGAATGTATCTCTGGTTTGATGTGATGATCCTTCAACATGTTATAATTTTCTAGCAAATTTATGTCAATTTTTTGAAGCATAAACAAATCACATATGAAATAATATGAATAAAATTGATTGGGGAAAAGTACAACACGAACAAAGCATAATCAATCAGCTGTGCCCACCAAATGCTCAATAGGTCAAAGTAGGACTCAAATTCACAGACGGATTACCTACTCGAACTGCTCAACCATTGTTAATTATCACCATAATTAACAAAGTTGGGATCTTCTTTGTGTTCTTGAACTATGCCAATACCACAGATATCCAAGATAGTACAGGTGTCTTGCCTCGTGTTAAAGAGACACAGTATCGGAAGGCACACATGAGCACTTGTTAAATACAAAAACCATTTCAGTGAAATAAAACTATGAAGCATAAGCTACACTCTGTTTTACATCATGATGACTGAATCCAAGCCGAATCCCAACCCCGGCATATCTCAGGCAACGAGTGCTGAACTGCTTGAGAGTCCCTCTAGCACATCCTCGTGTTTGCTCTCACGCAATTCGGTTGAAGTCACATCACCACATTCCATGAGAGTAACGTACCTGCCGACTTTATCTTCATGCGGCTGAGTCCGGGGAAAATTGCATCTTCAGATGCCCCATCTACTGTGAAATTCGCAGGCAGTGTCACTTGCCTATTTAGAGATTTACAGGGTTCCTCGACTCTAAGAAAATATGAAGACCAAAAATGTTTGGCCTTATTTGTCCTATAAATGTTTCAATTTCGGCAGAAAACCCTCAATTCCAGGTCAATTTGCGTTGCCAATTCCAAATTCATGATTTCATACTTTCAGAATTTAGATGAAGCACGCTGCAAGAGATCTCATAACTTTCATCTATTCTCTGTTGTTGCTATTTTGTTGGAGATGCATTAGGCACTCCCTTTGAATTCTAAATTCATGTACTTATTTCCAGTCCCATTGCCCATTTTTTGCCACAAGTGGACGTTAATATCTAAATTAAATTAAATCATTGTAAGTCAATAAGCTTCTATCATGAGCACCTGGACACGAGTAACAGCTTCAATAATGCAGCCCATTGGCACATACAATAATAACAAGAAATTGCGAAAATGAATAACCATAAATTGGACAAAAATTTGTGTCCTGGGTTATAAATGATGTTTGGTCTTATATGCTTTAAATTTACAGGCCGTTAAACCTAGGTGAGCACAATAGTGGCAAGGTTCTCCCATACTAAAACTAGACTCCGTTAAAAAAACGCCGTTTCTAGTCGTTAGCGCGTGAAAAACGGTAATCGATGTTCACAGTCTCGAATCCCGCAGAGTCACTCAATTTGCAGACAAACAGGAAAGAGTTTAAGCAATTTAACCCAAATGCAAGCAAATAAATGGCAGATAAGGATAATTACATACGAGAGAGCACGGAAATGATCCCTAAGCTGGCCATCAATGTCGCTCAAAGCAGGACTGAGATTAATATCCGACGCCATCTGGTGCGAAGGCGACGGCACTTCGTCGAAGCGCACGAAGCGCCCTGCCCCTCCTTCTACCCCCAGTTTGGCACCGAATCGAAACCCTCCCCGCTCAATTCGACCACTTCACAACGCAATCCACCTCAGATCTCATGAAATTATGTCAAATTCCTCTCCACTCTGATCCAAAGATCAAACCCCGACAAGTATCCGATCCAGCCCTGTTACCTTTCAGGTTCCTAAACCAACATGCCTCAAAATCTTCAAAATGCGTGCAAATAAATCTAGATCCGGAGCTGCTGTGAACTGCTTTCCCGCATTTAAGTCCGTCAAAAGCACAGTGAGAGGTTATGTATACTGCGATTTGAGAGAATCCGCCCTTCGAGAATTTGAAGCTCAGTTTCCCCAAACTCTGTACGGGACACCAACCAGGGTGTTGATTTTAGAAATCCGATGACATTTTCACTCCATCCCTGTATACATATACAATGTATATATATTTATATTTAAATTTCGTTTTTCTTTGGAATATTTACTCGCGTACGTACATCGTATGTATACAACTTCATATACATTGTATATATGTTTCTATTCGTTTTTCTTTGAATTATTTACTCGTGTACGTACACCGTATGTATACAAATTCATATACATTGTATATATGTTTCTATTTAATTCCTTTTGTTTTTTATTACTATTTAAAATTAATAACATGCCACGTATCCTTTTACGCTATTTTCAAATTCGACAGTCTAACACATTAATCTTACTGCAAGTCATTTATTTTGAACTTCTCTACCATTTTTCGTCATTGCCAGCACGGCCTGCTCGTCTTATTTTATTTTATTTTATAAGTTTTTAAATTTTAAAAAAATTGACCCATTAGCTGTTGAGATACTTTCAACAGTGGGGCCCACTGTGAGGACAACTCGATTCTCCTTTTACACATTCTAAGCACATGAGTGGCATCCGACTTATACAATGCACTTTTCAAGGAGCACTATGCGCAAAGAACTTTGTTGGATTTATTGTCAATGCTTTTTTGTAAAAAAATTTAAATAATTTTCTTAAGTTAAAGTGTATAAAAGAAGAAAAAAAATGCATAATACTTATCATTAAATGACATAATTATCATTTAAAAAAAACATAATACTTATCATTAAATGACATAATACTTATTCTTATCATTAAAAAAAATAAAATGATAGTATACTTTAATTAAACTCGTGATTTGGGTGCTAGCAGGAAGTCCATCTAGAAGCCTCGGCCTTGAGCATAACACGGAGCCTCCCTCCTTGAATACCTAGGTGATACAAGGCATACACCCACCTCCTCCAAATGCAAAGCATTAACTTGGATTTAATGTTGGATAGTAGGTCTATGTTGGCGACCATGTGAAAGCCCCTTAGAAATTATTGTAGATTGCTCAATAGTACCTCAACCATGAATTCCAGCCTCCAACACAGGCTTGACACCATTGTGAGTACCCCCAGCACAAGTTCGCAGCATAGTTCGAGCTTCAAATGATGATCGTTCGTCCTAGCAACATAATCCTCTTCATGTACACCATTGATTCTCATTCACAACTCTATGCAAGAATTAGTACAAGGGGTATCACAGCTAGGATTATGGCAAGCTCAACCCCGCTTTTCAGCTATAAGTTATATCGCAGATCATGGAACTCCTATCAAATTTGGAATGCATGCAAGGTCTAGCTAACTAGTACCCTCCTCATCCCTTATTGCTCCCTTCATTTGCCACGCACTCAGATTCAAGGAGCTACCATGGCCAGGTCCAAACCCAAGGGTAGAGGGAGATGTCCATGAATTCAACAAAGATCATGTATTCATTAAGAAGCAACTACTACTATGGAAGACTACTACACAAATACTACATCGGAAACTCAAGAAGGCATTGAGAATCTGGAAATCGACACTCGCCGCAAGAGGATGAATACCTCAGATGTTGTAATGGATGTCAAACTCATGCCTCTTCTCCCAGATACTCGAGCGACTCATGCCAGAGATACCAAATATCTCCACACTATCGATCTTTTACTGGCACATGAAGACTAGTCTCGCCAAAGTCATTACTGTCGGGGATGTTGCTCAAACGAAGATGGCCATGCAAATTGAATTTATTCAGTTATAGAACCAGCTAACGGACAAGAAGCTCAACATCATCGTTGTCAAGCAAGGCATTACCTTCAACGTGGATGGAGAGAATACCATCCAGGTTCCTCGGGAGGTTCTTTCCTCTTCGGTTTAATTTTTCTGTTATGCAATCTCCTTTCTTCGGTCTTTTTGGCCATAGTATGAAGAGCATCAATCCTTAGTCTTCTGGCGATTTTTTGGATAGTTTTTATAAACAGTTTTGGGACAGTTTTTGTAAAAAGTGTTTGGACGGCCTTCTCTTTGATATATCCCCAGTCATAAGCCCGATGAAGCATTTGTTCTATTGTTGAACTATTTTCCCATATGACAGCCCAGCAGTAGAACATATGTAATTCTTTTTTTGTCTTTTTATTAATATAATGTCATTAATTTACAAAAAAAAAATATTAAAAAATATATGTGTGGGGAGAAATATTAGAGAAAATGTATTATTAGAGGAAATCATTTTATTATAATATTGGTGGATTTTAACAATTTAAATATTATAATTTAATTACCTAATGTTGTTAAGATAAAGTTTATTTTAAACAGTGATGGAGTAAGACTTAAAATCATTATTAATTAGTTAAGAGTTGGTCCTCCTTGAATGATGTCTATCCTCACTACCAATTGAAAAATGAGTTATAATAAGTTTTTCCACCTTTAAAAAAAGTTTACTAGTTGTTTATTTGAATTTATATATTTACATTTGCATACAAATATAAGTTAGTAATTTAATTTGAGTTGTTGAATGTTTTGAGTTTTATGATAAAGATTATATTGATAAATGAGTAATTCTATACGTGTTTATTTGAATTTATATATATTTAATACAAACATAAGTTAGTAATTTAATTTGAGTTGTTGAATGTTTTGAGTTTTATGATAACTATTATATTGATAAATGAGTTATAATAGGTTTTGCCATCTTTGAAAAAGGTTTACTACTTTTATATGTGTTTATTTGAATTCATATATTTACATTTACATCTAAATATAAGTTAGTAATTTAATTTGAGTTGTTGAATGTTTTGAGTTTTGTGTTAGAGATTATTGTTATGTGTTTTACTTGACGATTTTATTGAGTTAAATATCATATTCAGCATTAATACTAACAATTTTGTAGTAAGCATCATTTACAAATGTCAAAAACAATAAATTTAAAAAAAAAGGTCATAAATCAATAATATTGTGGTTTAGCAATAAGTCAGATTTCAAAGGGGCCAAGCCCTTTAACCCATTATGTAGACGCATTCATTACTTACACGAGACCACTCGTAGAAGTACAAGGGGGAGTTGCGTCCCTCCAAGAGCCTAAACGGCCCCGCGGAGGAAGGGGAGGGAGCGAGGTACTCCTTAGGAAAAAAACGTCATACAGTTATACTTGTAGATAAACCCTACAAGCAAAAAACATACATAGATCAAAGTCCTACCAACTCAGCAACAAGTTTCTCCCTCTTTATATATTGAAAGTGTGTGTGTGTGTGTGTGTGTGTGGAGAATCTTTGGCGATTGGTCTACAGTTTTTCAGCCATGCGGTATGAAGTTTGTGGTCACGAGCTAGGGTTTCCAGTTGGCCCTAAGCCCGAGGTGGAGGTGGATTAACGATTCTCTAGTGATACGTTTGGCGTGTTGCGGGGGAGGAAGAGATAGACTTTGGGGAGGATGTCCTTTCGCCAAGATCAATTTTTCGTTCGAACTCGGAATTTATTAATCTCCAGTTGGACAGATGGGCTCGCTCCTCGAAGGAATCTTGGCCCTCGATGGAGACACATGGCACTCCGAGAGATGAAGGTTCCTCAGGAGGCCTAGAGGGTCTTCATGCCATGCAAGGTAGCATATTGTCTCTTATGTGTGGCATTAGCACTAGAGAAGCCCTTCCCCACGCAACATTAACTTTGTTTTCTCTCCTCAACGGGACTGTAATTCTCCCAAATTTCAACTAGATTCTCTACCCTCGCTCTTTGTTCAAACCCCAACCCAGGTTTCATTGAATTCATCTGCCCCTTTCGAAAAGAAGAAATAACGGTCCATTTGAGCTTGTAAGGACAAAATTAGGATGCTAGTAGGGGAGGACGACTTAGTGGAAAACACTCTGGATATGTTGGGAAAAGTAGTGGTTGATGGTATTTGTGTTAAGAATATTAGCCCCGAAAGTTTGAAGTGATAGTTGGATGATTCTTGGACTCCAGTTATTGGATATAGGTTGGTTTTTCATGTATTGGTTAGGGGATGGATATGTTTCCTCTTTAGATCTCTAAAAGATGTGATTTTGATTCTTAAGCAGGATTGGAGCTGGGGTCCTTCGGGTTTGGTACTACAGGAATAGGGAGTTCATTTCGACCCTAGATGTGAACTAGTATCTTCTCTGATAGTGTGGGTTATTCTCCCTGGACTCCATATGATTCTCTAGCATGAAAAAATCATGGAGTTCATTGGAAACAAAGTGGGAAGATTTATAAGGTTGGAGAATAATTGGAATACTAAAGCATATCACAGGTGGGCATGGATGCAGGAGGAGGTTTATGTGAAGGAGGGTCTTCTAGAATAAATTGAATTGGTTGCCAATGGCTAATCTTAGGTTCAAAAGATGGACTATTGGCATATTCCTTTCTAATGTTTTGGTTGCCACAGGGTTGGGCACGCTCTGGATCATTGCCCTTCGCCATCTAGACTAAGTTTGCCATTCAAGAAGGTATGGAAACCTAAGGCAGTGCACTCAGAGTTTCGTGAAGGGGGGCGATGACTCGAGGGGGACTCGTCGTCGGTTCGTTCTTCTGAAAAGGTTGCAGGCACGCTGGAAGTAGATTTGAGGTCTAAAACTCCTTCATCTATTTCTTTGGAAGCCAACCTAGGTAAGTCCTCCTGTTACCCTTCCCCTTCTTCAATTATCAAAGTTTTGGCTATTGTTGATGTCTCTCATATCCCCAGTCCTCCTTTGATTCTTGCCCCACCTTCCCAGTTTAAATTTGTGTCTTCCCCTTCTTCTCTGGTGATGGACGTTATGGCGTTAGACGTCCCTATGATGATTGATAAGGTTTTGCATGCAGAGACCTTCCCCCCCAAGTCTCTTTCCCCTGACACTGGTACAAAGTTTGGTAAGGGGGAGGGTCTTCAGAGTCATCCTGAAATCCCAAAAGATTTTGGTCTATTAAGTCAAGCTAGCCCCTCCACCCTTAAAGATATCTACTTCGTCCCCGACTAAAACCAAAAGAGGATGGAGTTATTCACAGAGGTATAGCCTTGGAAAAGACAACTGGTCCTCGTGCGAGATGAAAATCCCATCTTTATTTGGCTCAAATTCAAGTGAAGAAGGATATTAGAAGTGGCGAGCAAGCCACTATTATCTAGGCCCTTAGTGCATGGAATGATCATGCTAAGGGTAAGCCATTATCTGCATGTCATTCAACATTCGTGGGGTAAGGGGCACCCCCAAGATGCTAGCCCTCAAAAAACTTGTGAAAATTTACACTCTAAAGGTAATATTGTTATAAGAAACTATGTGTGTTGGCTCTCATGCCATGGAGACTCTTTTCCCTTAGCTGAAGAATTGATCGTTCTTCTCTCTTGATTCAGAAGGTCACTCTGAGGGTTTGTGACAGCCTCGAGTCCTAACCTAAAGGTTATTTCCATCTCTCTTCTAAATTATAGTATTTTGGTTGAATTAGAAGCTCGGGATCTCGCCTATTCGTTTCGTATAATTAATCTATGTCTCCCTTATAAGGACAAAAATCCCTCTTGGGAAGAATTTTCTTCCTCTATAATTCTTACTGGAGATAATG
The DNA here is from genome assembly GCA_010110895.2 of Picea sitchensis. Classification (NCBI taxonomy): domain Eukaryota; kingdom Viridiplantae; phylum Streptophyta; class Pinopsida; order Pinales; family Pinaceae; genus Picea; species Picea sitchensis. The sequence continues at coordinate 2,184 of SNQJ01S0303238.1, read as the reverse complement.
CCATCTTGGGGGGCAATCTTAACTTTACTTTATCCCTCAAAGAAGTTTGGGGTGTGCTCCCTTGTAGATATCTGTTGGAAGGCTTCTTCATGCACCACTTGGAAGATTGTCACCTGGTAGATCTTGAGTCGCATAAGTTATCTCCTAGGTGGAGAAATGGGAGGAAAGGTGAGGAAGGGGTTTCTAAATGGCTAGACAAATTCTTGATATCTAAACCCCTGGTAGAATGTCCCCAATAAGTCAAATCTTGGATAGGTGTTGGTGGGCTTTTGAACCACCTTCCCATCTATATTAAACTAGAATCCAAAGAGCATCAGCCTCTGACTCTTCTAAAATTCAATCATATTTGGATAACAGAAGAAGGTTATAGGAAATTAGTTCTTTCTACATGGACCCACATTCATAATGAAGTTGGATCATCATATATGCAACAATTCCATGATAATCTTCATAATGTTAAAAGGTGATGAAAGAGTGGGTGTTGATTTTTAATCAACAGTCTCAAGTAGCCCTTAAAGAGATAGAATACAAGATTGAATCAATGTTCAAAGCCAACTGCTTTGGCATCTTCTCACACGAGGAGGCATCATCCCTAGAGTCTCTGATAGACCTTAGACATGACCTCTTGGTTAAGGAAGAAACTACTTGGAGGTTAAGAAGTTGAGCAGTTTGACTTGCTAAAGGCGATAACAACACAAAATTCTTCCACAAAGATGCCAATCACAGGAAAAAACCTTAACACTATTTGGGAGGTCTCCAAATAATATGGGAGACTATCTAAGACCTTTGAGGAAAAAGCAGAAGCAACCAGGTTTCATTTCATATCACTTTTCAAGGAGTCGATAAGTTGTCATATAGGGGAATTGTTAGAAGTCCTCAGACTTTTCCCTAAGGTCTTCTCTGCATAAATGAACGAAGCATTGGAAGATGAGGTAACATAAGCTAAGCTAGAAGTGACCCTCTTCTCCATGAAGAAAGATTAAATCCCTGGCCCAAATGGCTTTTCAGTTGAATTTTATATTGGGTTTCTCGAGCTTTTGAAAGACAACCCGCTGAAGGTGGTTCAGGAATCCAAACATAGTGGGAAATTTCTGGGAGCAATGAACTCAACAATTTTATCCCTTATTCCCAAGAAAAGGACGTTGTCTCCTTCGATGACTATCGATTGATTTCATGATGCGATGTCATGTATAAGGTGGTTTCAAAAATCATAGCAAATAGCCTTAATCCTATCCTTAGTGACATCACTTATGAGCAACGGTTTGGATTCATCTTTGAGTGACAAATTCACGATGCGATGGCTCTAGATTAAGAGGCGATGCACTCTATTAAAATTTCTAAAATTCCCTCAATCTTGCTTAAACTGGATATGTCTAAGGCCTACGACAAAGTGAGTTGGGCTTTTCTTTGTTTGGTATTGTTCCAAATGGGGATGAACCTTGCGACTGTAAATTGGATTCTAGGGTGCATCCAACCTGTCTCCTTCACGGTTCTGATAATGGGTCCCATTCCAAATTCTTTGGAGTCTCGTGAGGGCTTCCTTAGGGGTACCCCCTCTCCCCCTTCCTCTTCTTTCTAGTTATGGAAGGGCTCAGTAAATTAATGAGTAAAGCAAGGAGCCATGTGAAACTGAAAGGAATTAAGGTTTCTCCGTCTGAAATTCGTTCTCACCTTCTTTTCATTGATGACGTACTATGTTTGGTGTATGCTCTATTTTGAAATTTCAGAGTATCAAATGCATTCTTGACCTCTTATGTCAGTCTATATGGATAGAGATTAATTGGATGAGGTCATGTGTTCACTATTCATTCCCCCAAGAGGATTTGAATCCTCTTTTGGAAAGTGCTTTGTCATTCCCTAGGAAAATTCTCGACAAAGGTTTTAAGTATATGGGATTCATGTACCACACCCAGCCCCCTAAACTCTCTTAAGTTGGTGCGGTGTACATATTTTCCTCTTTTATTTTTCTCAAGACACCTTTATTACTCACCCCTCTAAATCCAATTTTGATCTCATGATCCAATGCTACTCTTTGAGAGCTTTCCGACGACTGTAACCTTACTCAAAACCAAGTTAAAAATCGAAAGTTATGGCCTTTTTAAGTTTCCAGGCCTTCTTCTACCATCTCCACATGGCTCCATGTCACTCATACCATCCGATGTGGATTGACATGCTAGGACACAT
>SNQJ01S0303234.1:0-10253 GCA_010110895.2 Picea sitchensis | reverse complement strand
CATAGGGCTCATGACATACAAGGGGTCATAGTGTTTCATTCATCGGTGCCTTTGTAGAGGGTGTGTGGTACCTTCGTCTGCAATGCACTTTTTTCAAGCCCATCAATTTCCTTTTATATTTCTTTCTTTGTTTTCTTTCAATATAGCATAAGGAGAGGTTGAAGGTCACTGCCCTGGCGTGGTGACCAGATGNCCCTTTCTCTAAGCCATGTAAAGTGGATGAAGTGGTTGGGGTCAAGACTCAATGGGCATAGGGCTCATGACATACAAGGGGTCATAGTGTTTCATTCATCGGTGTCTTTGTAGAGGGTGTGTGGTACCTTCGTCTGCAATGCACTTTTTTCAAGCCCATCAATTTCCTTTTATATTTCTTTCTTTGTTTTCTTTCAATATAGCATAAGGAGAGGTTGAAGGTCACTGCCCTGGCGTGGTGACCAGATGATGGCAATGTCACCCACAAAAACCTAGTGGAAATGAGAAGGTTGGCTCGTGATGAGACCCCCTTTCTCTCAACCATGCAACTTAGAGCCATTACCCTGGTTTGGTGACAAGATGATGGCAATGTCATACCACTAGATATTTATGGACGTGATAGGTCGGTTCATGATGAGACCTCCTATCTTTCAACTAACCTTTTAAGCATTCTTTAATATATTGAGGGTCCCCTTTACTCAAAGATAAGTGTTTCACTGCTTTCTTGGGTGATCCCCGGGCAAAGCATCTGGAAAGTTTATACAAGGCTTTTATCTTTTACCCAACATCAACCCCTCTGGGCCTTCAGCCCCTTCTTCCCATATAATGAGGGACAACCCCTTCTTGGGTAAATATACCTTAAAATCCCAAGAGACAAGGAAATGGAGGGGAACAATGATGGAAAGTGGTAAGTATGTTCCAGAAAGGACTTCCCCAATGATAAAGTCCTAGGCAACCAACCTACAATATGATCCATGCAAACCCATTACATTATTATCCCACGCAGAGGAGCGGAAATTCCAATTACAAAAACAAGTGTTGAGGCCAAAATTGCCTTGTAGAACCAGTAAGTCTTCAACTTTGTTGCACCATCAGGTACATAGCTTCATGGTACATGGAGTAGACCCCCTAGTCGAAATAGGTGGTCAACATTTGGCTCCACATGGGGACATGTGTTCGATCTTTCTTTGGGAATGAGAGCATAGGAGAACTTCAGAATCTACAAAACAAAGTGCTCACCAATACCCAATATAAATACATGTACAAAATAAATAAATAAAATGCTATAAACAATAATCACATAAATGAAACTACAATACAATGAATAACATAAGTAACATAATTACATAATGAAATGAAATAATACAAAACTGAAAGAAAGGAGAAGGTTTAGAAATACGTTAGAAAGGGTGCCCCTTTGGACACCAAGTGGCCAACATTTGAAGAAGAGCTTGAGGATCCACCATCCAAATGGCTAAGATGGAAAAAATCAGGACCAGCCATGCAATGGATGGAATGAAACCCCAAATGTCTGAAACATCCCTGTCCAGGATGACTCGTTGAAGACCCTTTTCCAAGTTTTATCAACTTGGATTTTCTTGTGAGAAAGAACCAGCCAAGAATCATGCATCTTCCTCTATTCGACCAAACATTGGATTTTGACAAGCCATGAAAAAGTTTGATACCTTGTTGCATATGACGGTCATGGTAGAAAGTCAACCACTACTCATAATGATATGAATTTGATAAATTGAAGTTGCCTTCCATTCTCCCATTATCTTGTATTAAGTCATATGTTAGTTGAGAGGTTGGAAATGAACATGTCAAAAGAACCACTGCACTGTTTTCCTCGAGGTTGTCAAAGTTCTCCCTTAAAGAGATTGGTTCCTCGAGAGGAGGGTGGGGACTTGAATTATCTAGATATTCAACAACTTCAAACTCAAATTCCTTTATCTCCTCAAGATCGGTTACTGGCTCATCCATGGACTCATCTGGAATTTCCCTATGAACTTCCCTTTCTTGTTCACTGTGAAGCTTAAGCTCTATAGGGTCCGGATACTCAATAAAAACATGTGTAAGGTTAGCTTCCATGATCTCTAATTGATCTTCATGGGAAAACTGCATGGTCTCAATGATTTCTTCAAGTTCCTCAATGGGATCTGGTGAAGTATCTATCTTTATATTTCAATTGATTGTTCCTATATCTGGAAGATTCTTGTCCTTCCATTTTTTCATAAAAGCATCAACCAATTCATTGTAAGTTTCAATCTGATCATCCCCCCACCACTCTAAAAACGCATGCATCAAGTCATGTATGGTCTTGAACTTATTATCATCTGAATCATGAAACCAATCATAAGCATATCCCTCAACAAGAGTCTAGGAAAACAATTTCATTAAGACATCCTCATAAATAGGTGGATCACACCATTCATCAATACACTGCCCAAAGGCCCTGATATGAGCACTAGCATCACCATAATTATGAAAATCATGCAAGTTTTCAATAACATCTTCAAATATATCATGAGGATAACCAACTATTCCTGAAAAATCAAGAGGATTATAAAAATCCTTTATACCCATTGAAAAAGAAAAGGTCTAGGACCCAAAAGATTATTAAGGATCCAACGAGAGGGGAAATCGGTTAACCTCATCCAAAAACCTTTTCAAGTTCAAGGATGAAGATAAACAAGCCATGAGTTCCTACTTGAAGAATACTTTGTCAAATTATTTTGAAGTGGAGTCGTCAAATGACCAAGTTTATTTCAAACAAACAAGAAGCATCAAACAAAGCAAAAACAATAAGGAAAACAAAAAGTTGTAGGATTATTATGTACAACAAGAGATGGATATCAGAGATTGCTTCTTCTCCAAGACTTCAAGCAGCCTACAAGGAGCAAGAGGATTGCTCCCGGTAGTATACTTCAAAAAAAATTCAAACGGAGTCACCACTTGGAGAGTAAGCAAACAATGAAAAACCAACCCAAATTAAAAAAAAATAGGGAGAAATTTATTACTTAGTTTTAAAATAATAAATTAAGTTAAGTCGTTTAAACCAAGGATAAAAGACTTATCCTCGGCAACGGCGCCAAAGATGTTGACATCCTTATACACACCAACAAACGTGGAAAAGTCTCAATCCACTTAGTGTATCCTTGGAGGAACAATGCCTAAGTCCAAACCCACTTGTCACCTCGATTTGGACTTCTTTCATCTAGGGTTACTCCTAGGGAAGCCAAGGGGGGTAAACCCTAGTTACTATGTGAATTATTAGATGAATTATAGAAGTTAATTTTAGTTTGTTAAAGGTAGGGGGAAGCTAGCCTATATGAGAGGCAGCAATGTAATGCAAACCTTTAATGAAAAGCGGCCCTTTCCCTAAGTCAACTATGACTAGTCCCTAAGGTTGGGCAATGGGGTCAATTAAGTTATAACAAAGATCTAAGTACAAATGAATAATAAATTTACAACTTAAATGAGATACAATTACAACAATAAAGAATAGCTAGATGATTCAACAATATACAAAGATACAATTACTTACAGATGTACAAAAGAAAAGAAAGATGCACTCGTAAATCTATTACACCAATGAACTAACCACTTAATTGATTTTGCAGATATAAAGAAAGATAGATCAAAGATGCTTTTACCACAAGAGACAACTTACAACCCAAGTTTGAAGGCCCTGTTGACCACCTATTTCGACTAGGGGTTCAACTCCATGTACCATGAAGATATGCCCCCGATGGTGCTATGGTCTACCAAGTTGAAGACTTGTTGGTTCTACAAGGTAGTTTTGGCCTTCAGCACATATTTTTGTAATTGGAATTTTCGCTCCCCTGCGTGGGATAATAATGTAATAGGTCTGCATGGATCATAGTTTAGGTTAGTTGCCTAGGACTGTATCATTAGAGAAGTCCTTTCATCGAGTGTTTTTTTTCCTCAGGTTATTAATTTGGCCTAACCAACCTTATTAATTTCCCTTGAGTTTTTCACTCCCACAATAATCCTCCAAAGTGGTGAAAGGTGTTCTAATGGTCGAGCCCTATGGTGACTCATGTTTAGGAATATTGTAAATCACCATGCTAAACATCTCCTAGAGTCTTGCAGAATTTCGTCGAATCTAAATTTTTTTTTTTTTTTTTTTTAAATTACCTAGTTAATGGTAATTTTAATTAATTTTGATGTAAAAATGTAAAAACTAGGTCCTTGGGATTTTGATAGGGGTATTTGTGTTAGTGAAAACCATAAATTTAGGGGGAGTTCTAGGGAAGTCACATAGTTTTAGGATTCACACTTTCACTTAACCAACTTAATTAATCCTAAAACTTATCCACATCAACCTTGGTTTAATTTCATAATTTTTTTATGGTTTATGCTCTTTAATTCATGCAAGCACTTTTATTTAAGTTACTTTACATGCAATTTGCTTGAGCACTTGTGGATGATTAGCTAGTTTACTTAGAAGTTGTGCATCTCTTTGTCATTGGAGGATTTACTTGATTTATCTTTTCCCTTTGAAGTTGCGCAGTTGCCCTTGGAGGCTCTTTGCTTGACCTTGCATTCATATTTAATCAACCCCTTGAAGTTGTGCATCTTGTGGAGACACTTCATTGTTTGGGTTTGTCTTATGTTGAAGCCATTGAAACCACCCCTTGAAGTTGCGCATCTTGTGGAGGCACTTCATTGTTTGGGTGTGTTGGCTTGTTGTGTTGTGGTGATCCTTTCTTGAGCAATCTTCTCTTTCCCTGCACAAACAAGTCAAGTTAGTTCAAGTTAGTTTGATTAGTGCTTGTTAATAGTTGTATATTGTTGTAGCACCTAATTCTTTATATTCTTTGTGTAGATAGTAGTTTCATTTACTTGTATCTAATTCAATTGTCTTGCAAAGTAATTCTTTTGTATCTAATTGTAATCTTTTGTAAAGTCTAATCTCTTTGTAACTTTAGTTGACCCCTTTGCCCAACCTTAGGAACTAGTCTTAGTTGACTTAAGGAAAGGGCTTGCCTTTGCATTGAAATTTGCACTTTGCATTGTTTGTCTCTCATATAGGCTACATTCCCCCAAACCTTAACTAATTAAAATCAACTCCTAGAATTAATCTTTTCACTCACATAGTAACTAGGGTCTACCCCCCTTGGCTTCCCTAGGAGTAATCCTGGACGGAAGAAGTTCAAGTCAAGGTGGTAGTGGGTTTGAACTTAGGCATTGTGCCTCCAAGGACACACTAAGTGGATTGAGACTTAGTCCACGTTTGCAAGTGTGTATAAGGACGGCAACAGGCCCCAAAGGAGAGGTGCACAACTTCAAGGAGGGCAACTTAAGCACTAGTGCGCAACTTCAAGAATACATAAACTTTAGATACACCAATCAACCACAAGATACTCAAGTGAAATGTAAATGCTTGAAAGATAAAGCTTGAAGTAAAGTTGCATGAAAGTAAAGCCCATACACAACTTAGATTAAATCATGAACTTGATGCATAGGTTGTGTAAATAAATTTTAAGGTTGCATTAAGTGAGGTGAAGTTGCAAGCCTAGACTAAGTGACTTCCCCAATATTCCTACCGCTTTGGCCAAAATGATTGTTGGGTGCTCAATAAGCAAGGCAAACAAGGCCTTACCCTAGCTCCACAGGTCAACCCGGAAAACTTGGGCGCTCAACAAAGGGGGCACCTAGTGCCGTGAGAACATCCCTGATCTAGCACCACAAGTAGCCTCCACAAGCCTCCTTTTTGTTGGCAAAAGTTGTATCAGTAAAGAGTGCTCTAATTACTAGATTAATTGATGCTCCTAGAGCTACAAGTTGATTGATTTAGCAATTAAGATTTACTTGTGTTGAAAGCTTAAGGAGATGGAGCTTAAAAATAGATCAAATAACAAGTGCTTGTATATCCAACTTAAAGAAGATGTACAAGAAATGAAAATGCTTCCAAGAGCTTATACAAGAATGAAATAAAAGGAAATGCTTCTAACTATTGAGATATACACAATGAACTAGAAAGGAAAATAAATGAAACTAGAAGCATAAACCATTAACCATCTAGCATGTGAAACTAGCCTTACGATATTGCATGGGTGGCTAGGTCAATCCTCTTTCCAGGTTGTAGGCAAACAAGTAAAGAAAGTAAATAACTTGAAAAACAACTACTCTACTTGCAACCTCAACAAAATCACAAGATGGAGGACAAGCCTACCGGTTTTGTGCCAAAGTGGGTAAATGAAATAAACAAATAAAATAACTTAACTTGAAATAAAAGCAAGTAAACCTAGCCACACAACCTTGCCTTAAGGACAAGTGGGGCAAACTCAAAATGAAATAATAATGCTGAAAATAAAACTAACAACTAGCCTTACGATTTTGCATGGGTGGTTAGGCCAATCCACTATGCAAGGTGTAGGTACAAAATAATTAAAAAAACACAGAAAATTATTACTTAGAGAGAAATGCAAGCCCAAGAGACTCTCTTTGGGCTTGCTTACAATGCTAGAAGAAGAGAGAAGCATTGGGTGAATAATACCCCAACTTGAGAGGTCTTTCGTTGATGTTTTAGGGCCCCAAATGGGTTGTACCTCCTCCTTTCTGGTTCAGATCTGCAAAAAAACAGCAAGCAAAGCTTGTTGGAAAAGCTCCAAAAGAGACCAAAATCTTCAAATATATTTTGTTAGTTAAAACAGAAAATTTATGTGTAAAAATCAGCAAGTAAAATGTATTGAAATGAACTATTCAAAGGGGTTAGAATGCCCAAAATAAGTATAGAAATGTACAAAAAAATATTGCAGAAATTTGTAGAGGCTTGAGTTGGGTGAAGGGACCAATTTCCAGATCTGAAATTTGTCCACAAAACCCTTGGATGACCTGCAAAACTTGTGAAGCAAAGCTACAAAACAGAGAAGATATGAGTAGATCTAGAAGATGAGACAAAATACTTTGTAAAATCTCAAAAAACTACTCACTAGATCTACAATAATACTATCATAGATCTACCCAAGCAAAATACTCTCTTGGGGTTTTTACTCTAGATTTATAACCAAAATGTTTACACAAGAAAAACCAAACAATATCATCTCAAGACGTAAGATGGCACCAAGAAGACTCTCAATGCACCATGGATCCTCCAAAGCTTTCTTTTATTCAATACCAAAAGGTTGTTGCAAATACTTGCAGCAACCTTTTCACATGAGAAAGGGCAAATGGGAGAAAGAGAGAAGAGTGGGAGAGATTTGGGCATAGTAACAGGACACTGAGAATAGATGTGAAATGAGGGGGGGGGGGTGAGCATTCTTTTATACTTGGGAGAAAGAGAGACCCTTCTTGGATGTGTTACAAGTGTCACACATCCAAGAGGAATAGACAAAGTCAAGGAAGAATCATTTTTAGGGTTTTGGTAGTGAGTTAGGGTTTGAGGGTTGAGTGAGGGAAGGGGGAAAACACATTTTCCTATGGTCAAACATTAAGTTAAACACCAAGGAGGGCGAATTTAGGGTTTAGGTGGTTTTTTTCACTTAAACTTTTTAATTCCCACATGTCAATTAGCAAGGAAACACCACTTTAAGTTGTTGGCTAAGCAAGGGGGGGGTTCTTTAAGTGGAAAATTACTTTTCCAACTTAGGAAAAAGGTTAGGAAACCTTTCCCACTCTCTCTCATGACTTTTTGTTCATTTTACAATTTTTGGCTTTTTTAATTTGGCCAATTATTTGCTGATTTTTTACTTACTTGGACTCCTCATGTACAATGTCCTAGCAAAACTTGTCCAATTGAGCTGAAACTTGGTCCATGGGTGTAGGGGGTCTCATTCAATTTTTTTTAGTACTCACACTCCTATCAAAATCCCCTAGGACCTAGTTTTTGCATTTTTACATCAAAATTAATTAAAATTTCCATTAAATGGGTAATTTTTAAAAATTAAAAAAAAACTACTTGGACTCGACGAAATTCCGCAAGACTCTAGGAAATGTCTAGCATGGTCATTTACAATATTCCTAGACCCTAGTCACCCATTGGGCTCGATCATTAGAACTTCTTTCACCACTTTGGAGGATTATTGTGAGTGAAAAACTCAAGGGTAATTAAAATGGCCGGTTAGGCCAAATCAATTCCCTGAGGAAAAAAAACACTCTATGAAAGGACTTCCCTAATGATAAAGTTCTAGGCAACTAACCTACAATATGATCCATGCAGAATCACTACATTATTATCCCACGCAGGGGAGCGGAAATTCCAATTACAAAAACAAGTGTTGGGGCCAAAATTGCCTTATAGAACCAGTAAGTCTTCAACTTTGTTGCATCATCAGGTACATAGCTTCATGGCACATGGAGTTGACCCCCTAGTCGAAATAGGTGGTCAACAAAGGGCAAAAGGCATAATGTCCAAGCATATATCATGAAATCTAAAGCAATCTAAGATACAACATACTCAACTGGCTTAAATATTGAAATGATGCTCACCGTAACACTGACTTGTACCTCATGGAGCAAGACCCACTGCCTTTCGGAAGCCAGTTGATGTGGTGGATGCCATCTGCAAATCTGTGACCATATGTTGTGGTGAGTGGGTTTTCCATCTGTACAAAGGGTATTGTTGGTCGTGTAGTCTCTCGACACTCCATATCTGCAACCTGAGGGCCTCGAGACATAATCTCCTTAGTTGTCCACAAAATGGGGACAACAGGACCTACCTAGGCTTAGGGTTTAAGAGAAAGAAAGGAGGAGAATAAATGAGCTCTTACTCCTCCATTCTCCTCATTCTTTCATCTATGTTTGCTTGAGCTTGGAGAGGAGGAGACAGCAAAGGAGAGATTGAAGGAGAGTGCAAATTTGTGAGAGCTTGGAGGAGAGAGCAAAGAAGAGCTTGGAAGAGTGAGCAAAGAGGAGCTTAGAGGAGTGAGAGAACAAAGGCACCCATCTATCTCAAGTTTCAAGAGATAAAGAGGTAAGCCCAAACCCCAACTCTCTCATTTCCTTAGGTTAACTTTGTTTATGTTTTTGTCCTCCTCTCCAACTCTTTCCCATTCCTTCTTCTCCCTCATTTTATTGTGGGTTGTTCATCTAAAACTTGAGGAAAATGGTCTTCTTTTGGTTTTTCATTCCTTTTTTGGTTCTCATGGTGTTGACGGGGAAGAGGCATCAAAGGAAAGAAGAGGATAGTGGTGATTCTCATAATGATCATGACCCACAATATGAAAGCTAATGACGGGTTTGAACTTGAAGAGGAAGAGGACAATGAAGAGGGAAAAAAATGACAAAGATGCATTGAGACCCGTGTGGGTATGTGTGACAAAACTTGAGGATGGAAGAAGTGGTGGAACCACTAAATTTTTATGTCGTCATAATTGCCATAAGGAAAACCTTATACCGGTTCATATACCCGTGTGAGGAGGCATCTTTGTGGTGTAATGGAGAGTGATTACAATAAGGGGTCCATTGGGATCAATGTTTTCCCTAATATATCCATGGAAGAGAGACAAATAGACATAAAGATAGAGGAAGTTGCACAAAAAAAGCGTGTTAAAAAACAAAATCTTTAATCCGATGCCTCATCTCGATTTGGTGGCAACACATCTCCACCTCCTCATGGTTTTGGAACCTCTGGATCTAGAAGAACAATAGCAGATTTCCTTGATATTGGAGGTAGGGATGAGGTGGATGCAAAGTGGTCTTGTTTCTCTATGCTTGTGGTATCCCATTCAATGTGCTTCGTTCCCCCTATTGGCATGATCTTGTCAAGGGAATCAATGAAGCCCCCAAATGATACAAGATCCCCAACTATGAGAAAGCTAGAACTGTGTTACTCGATAGGGAAAAAACAAAAATTCAAAGAGCTTTAACACGGTTTACAGATGAATGGGGGGACTACGGGGTATCTATTGTATCGGATGGTTGGACAAATGTGAGAAACCAACATTTGATCAATGTTATTGGTGTTTCTGCTATTGGTGCAGTGTTTCTTGCAGAGCATGACTCATTTTCAATCATTGCATCTTCTCAAAACATTTTAGATCTCCTCTTGAAATTAATTAATGATGTTGGTCCTGTTATCCCCGATATCTAGGGATAACTAGGAGATCATGTCTCGAGGCCCACATGGTCCTAGACATGGAGTACGAGAGCAGATTGACTTGAGCATGGCCCTTGAGGGCCCACCTTTTCTTTTTCTCAGCCAGACTTGTCCTGTCAGCAATACCAGCCTCCATCACTACCGGCCTGGGCTTGCATCAGAAAAGGCTCTTGCTCCATGAGGTAATTGGTCCGAGGTATCATGGTATGTGTCA
>SNQJ01S0303233.1:0-10253 GCA_010110895.2 Picea sitchensis | reverse complement strand
TTTCATATACGAGTTGTATCTAAACATACTAATATATATACATCATTTGATCTGGGTTCCCAAGTAAACTTAATATCTGAAGCACTTGTCAAGAAAATGGGTCTTGTAACGAAACCACATCCAAAGCCTTATCCTCTTGGTTGGGTATGTGATAAAGAAAAACTTAATGTCACCAAACAATGTAGGATTAGATTTGTTATTGCTTCAAAATTGATTGATGAAGTGGATTTGGATGTTGTACCACTTGATATATGTGGCATAGTGTTGGGGAGTTCTTATCTTTATGATAGAAAAGCAGTCTTCTTTCATCATGAGAACTACCACCTTACTAAATGGAGAGTGGAATATATTGTTAGATCTCACAGCATGAGGGTAAATACAACACTTGTTAGTAAGGGGAAAATGAAAAGACTCATAACCACTAATAAGAGATATGTACTCATGGTCGTCAAAGAGAAATATGTCGGGACATCCGATGCTTTCCAAGGATGTGATCCATCTCATAAATGGGAATTAATTGATATTGTTTCTAAGTATGATGCTATTTTCTAGGATCTAGATGGATTACCTCCTAAGAGGGAAATCCAACATGAGATACATCTTCAGTAGGATTATCCTCTTACTAATGTGGGCATGTATAGGATGTAAGTTGTGGAGATGAAAGAGATCAAGAAGCAAGTACATGGCTTATTGGATCAAGGGGTCATCAGGCCCAGTTCATATCCTTGTGTTTCTTCGATCGTGATGGTGCCAAAGAAGGATGGCACATGGAAAATGTTTTTCAATTACCGGGCTTTGAATAAAACCACGATGAAAAATCGATACCCTCTTCCTCGTATAGATGATTTACTTGATCAGTTGAAGAATTTTGTTTATTTCACTAAGTTGGATTTGCACAGTAGATATCATCAAATCAGCATTGCAAAACGGGATGCATGGAAGACTGCCTTTAAAACCAAACAAGAACTGTTTGAGTGGTTAGTTATGTCATTTAGGCTTTTTAATGCTCCGGCAGCTTTAATGCATGTGATGAATGATGTATTTAGGCCTTTCCTAGATGAATTTCTGATTGTATATATAGACGACATTCTTGTTTTTAGCGGGACTTGGGATGAACATGTAAGGCATGTAAGGCAGGTATTGAATACTTTGCAAAGGGAAAATATGTATGTGAAAATGTCTAAATGTGAATTTGGAAAGACTGCACTTGTATAATTAGGTCATATCGTGGGAGGAGGACAATTGAATATTGATCCTTCCAAAATTGATGTAATTGTAAATTGGCCTGAGCCAAAAGGTGTAACCAAAGTCCGAAGCTTCTTGGTTCCAGTACAGTATTAGAGGAGATTCATTTCCAACTTCTCCTTTATAGCAGCTCCTTTGCATGCCTTAACCAGTGTGAAGAACACTTTTCAATGGGAAGGAAAGCAACAAAAAAATTTGACATTTTGAAGGAGAATTTAGTATCGCACTAGTATTAGCACTGTTGAATCTTCAATAGCCTTTTGAGATCAAGACAGATGCCAACAGATACGCCATGGGTGCAGTATTGATGCAATATAGTAAGCCTATACATTATCACTCTGATACTTTTAACCAAGCTGTTGTTAACTATCCTACATATGATAAAGAGTTGTATGCATTAGTTCAAAGCATAAATAAATGGAAGCACTACTTGTTAGGGAAGAAAACAATTATACATACAGATCACCAACCCTTACAGTATCTTCAAGCACAGACCAAACTGCAACAATGTCGACACTACAGATGGATGGGTTTTCTACAACAATTTCATTTGGTAATCAAGTACAAGAAGGGTACAAGTAACAAGGTAGCCAATATGCTTTCTAGACCTCATATTGTTGCTTCTATTATTTTGAAGAATACTTATTTATCTCATGATAGCTATGTAGAACAATATGTCATCGATAAAGATTTTAAAGAAGTATATGAGAAGCTAACCCATGGTGCACAGGTAGAGAATTTTTGTCTGTAGGGAAAATTACTATATCATTCTAGGAAGCTATGTATTCCTACAAGTGAATGATTCCATGTAATATGAGAAGCTCATGCTTCTCTTGTGTTTGGGCATTTTCGGGTAGGAAAAAATATGGCTCATTTGCATAGGTTTTGTTACTGGCCTCAAATGAAAGTAATTGTAACTAAATATGTAAAGGGGTGTGTGATGTGTTCTACTTGTAAGCCAACTAATAGAAAATTGGGGCTATACTCACCACTTCTTGTTCCATCCCATCCATGGGAAAGCATTTCCATGGATTTTGTAGGGGGTTTACCGATGACCAAATGCTTTCCATGGATTTTGTAGGGGGTTTACCAATGACCAAAGGGGGTCATCACTATTTGTATGTTGTAGTGGATAGGTTCAACAAGATGTGTATCTTTATGCCATGTAAAAAGAAGATCATTGTTGAGAAGACTGTTAATATCTCCTTTCATCATGTTTTGGTTCACTTTGGGTTACCCACGTCCATTGTCTCAGATCGAGATACTTGATTCCTTGGGGATTTTTGGACTAGATTGTGGAGAATGATGGACACCAAATCAAAGAGGAGAATTTCTTTTCATCCATAGACCGACGGACAAACAGAGGTAGTAAACAGAACAGTGGTGCTTTTTCTTCGAGGCTACTGCAACAAGCATCCTAAGTTATGAGATGAACAGATACCTTATGTACAACATGCTTATAACCAAGATTTACATTCATCCACTCAGAGTTCACCTTTCGAGACATGTTTTGGATACCTACCAAAGTTTCCTTTGTACTTGATGTATGGGAGAGATGTCAATGTGAATGAAGAACGAACAGAGGATAGAGCCCGCAATTTCATCCTGAGGATTCATCAAATACACCAGGAAATCAGGGAACAGTTGGAGAAAATTCAAGCACATTGTAAAGCTCGTCATGACAAGCACAGGGTTGATCATCAGTTCCAGGTTGGAGACCGGGTATGGCTTCATATCAACAAGGAATGATTGAAGGGTGAAGGCAAGAAAATCAAGCGTATCTGATATGGACCCTTCACTATTTTGGAGAAAAGAGGTACTAATGCTTTTCGTTTAGATCTTCCATCGTATATGCAGATTTACTCTGTTGTGAATGTAAAAAAATTGAAATTTTTGGAGCCTTCCTTGATCATGGATCAGGATGAGGAAGTTTCAATACCTTCAATTGATGAGTTTGCACCTGAGTAATTGGATGAGTTACATGAATATATCATCATGGACAGAAGGATGAGCACTTCATGCAGGGGTGATTTTGATTATCTTTAAGTAGGCTTAAAGGGCACACATCCAAGAAAGGCAAAGTGGATTGAGAAGGACAAAGTGAGGGGACTCTTACCTTACTTACCAGTTGATTGATGAAAGATTTTGGTGGTCCAAAAAGCTCTCGGTTGGAAGGCATGATCCAAAAAGAATCCAGATAAGGTTACGAACAACTCAGAACACACAGAGGCAACTCAGAATGCTCAGAATGGCTTCAGCAAATAGAGAAAGGGAAAAAATTAAAAGTTCCCAAAACTCAGTTAAAATGGCATGATCGCTAAGAGTGGGTCACAAGATTTCTAACTGCACAAATGGCTCATCAAACAGAGTTACAGATCAAAATATGTAAGTGGTCAAAGTTCAGGGAAAACTTGGTCAAAAATTCAAAAGGTCAAGGTGACACATGGCACCATTGCAAGGGTGACACGAGGCAATTTCGTACATCTAACGTGGAAGATTGTTGATTTGGCATGGGATGATGTGGCAAGGTCGTACAATTTTGATGGAAGACACATCGACGAATTAAGTTGTGGCAAGTGGCATTTTATTGGGAAAATGATATGGTGTCACATGGCCCAGTGGTGGGCTTCCATGTGGCACCTCTCTAGTGGTTGGCATGTGACAAAATTTATATGACTCCACAGGAGTCGAACCCACAACATCCTAGCCCAAAGGACTTGTTGGTGTGTAAATATGTTCACTGTATATCTCACACTCATTTAAATGTCAATCCGAGATTCGTAATCGAAAGAGTCGTTACACCATATGTGCCGAGAACAAGTAACCTATCTAAGTCTGTTGCATATAGGAAATAATTAATAACATAAAAATTCCATTTCTAAGATCTCTAAATACTTCAAAGTCTATTCTGAACCTAAAAGAGAAAACTGATAATGAAACCTAGACAAACAGTCAATCAAAGAAATGTTGTCTCAGAGAAACAAGTATGTTCATGTTAGGCACTTGTATTGAAAAGATGAACTTTAAGAAGCTTGTCTCCTATAGAAATTAAAACAATCAATTCCAACCATTATGGAAACAAAATCCAACTTCAATCTCATGTAATTCAACCAAACCAACACAAGGGAAATTCAGTATAACTGAAAGACTTCATTACAACATGTGAAGATGAAAGATAAGCCTCATGTTCCCTTGCAATACTACAATCATAAACTTAAAATATCAATCTCACACTTCAAATTACGAGATAGCTATCTTCAACATCTAAGAATAAAATGTCTATTCGATATAACACTTGCTGATACACACCAATCCAAAATAATGAACTCGATGCTCAATCCTGAGAATGAATTAAAGATTAATCACACAAACACATTGTTGTAAACTATCCACACAAACACACAGAACACATACAATGAGGTTTACCTTAGTTGGGGCGGTGGTCCCTTATCGAGCCAACAAGGAACCTCTTAAGGAGTTAACAGACTAAAACTTTCACTCACATCCAAGAATTAACATGAAAGATCTTTTGTATTAATTCAGCTAGTAAATTGGATCAATAGTCTTTCACTTCATACATCACGATGACAAGTATTGTCTGATTCTTAATGTATATTTATTACATTCCTCTCTACACAGCATCCCTTATATAAGGTAAGCCAATACTACCAATATTTATGGATAATCATTAAACAGTTCGGGAAATTCCAGAATTAATATTTACATCAAATTTTGAGGAGTCGACTCCATCCTCATGACACGAAGTGCATGAGCGATGGAGTCTCTTGCAACTGGAAAACTGATTCAGATGCTTCTATCCAACTATCTTCTCAAAATATTCACCATTATCCCGGTCCAACTAACACATTCTGGAAACAGAGGTTTTGGTACCGGATTGCACACAGTCGCGAGTCTAGTACCAGAATAGAACAAAGCAAGGAGTACCGGAATAGCGCACGCCTTGGTACTAGAATGGAGTTGGTACCGGATCAAAACTATCTTGGGTATTGGAATGGATTCGGTACCAGATTACATGGTGTTTGGTAGTGCTGAATAGACTGCTTCATAAATCAAATTATTAGAACTATACAAAATAAAACACTTTCAATCGAATTAATTAAACAAATTTGAACATAGCTATTAGGCATGTATTTTGGGAGGGAATAGTCCAGTGTAGGTTTATAACAGAGGCAAAAAGGCTTAGATATAGGGTAAGATAGGGTATTATCTTATGTCAAAATGGAGACTCAACATTTCCCCCATGCTGAAGATGTTGCATGTCCTCATGAAACGTTACCAAAAACTGATACCCAAAAACTTTCTGAACAATTGGACCCTCCATTGTCATTCCTCAGATTGCAAAATGTTAACACCAGAAGATTCACTCTTCAATTACTTCTTGATCACCCTAGTGTAATGGACCAATCGCAAGACTTTGTTAAGTTTGGCAGAGACCTCTACATGTTGCTCCTTCAATTCTGCATTCTCTACCTTGATATGCCTGTTCAATATTTTATATTCTTTAATTTCTTGTTTCAATTTCTCAATTTCTATTAATAATGTTGGTTCATTCAGGGATTGGTCTGGACTTGGTGTGGATACTTCCTTGGCCACCATCTCTCGAGCCTCTTTTTCTTTCCTCGGACTCCTCAAAGCCTTTATTATTATCTTTCATCTGCTCAAAGATTTGCCTGGACTCGGTGTGAATGCTTCCTGAGTTACCACCTCTCGAGCTTCTTCTCCTTTCCTCAAATCCATCAAAGTCTCTATTACTAACCCTTTTGTCTCACTGATTGTTACCAGTCCTTCTATTTTGCTTGTGGCAGCTCCCCACCCACTTTATTTGTCTGGAGAACTTGGAATATCCACAGGTTCTTTTTTATGAGAAGGTATGTTTGGAATTGTCTTTTGTTTAGCCATACTTCTGGTGGTCCTGCGTATGGGTGGCGAGGCTTTCTAAGACTTCCTAATAGGGGTAGGAATTTCTTCAAATAGTTTCCTTTTCTTTGATTTACTAATAGGGATAGGCATGGACACCTGTACTTCCTGTGTTGACTGAACCTTTATCTTGCGGGCTTGAACTATAACTTCTGGGGTTTTCTTTTGCTGGCAAACTCGTATTCCTAACCTAGTAGATTGAGGTGTGGGTTCTGGAACTTGTACCTCATTTCCTTCTAGTTTCTTTCTATTTTTACTTGTCACCTTAGCAGTCTCCTTCAAGCCACCAACCGAGCTTTGGGAAGGCCAAGAAACTTCAGAAATACTCTTCAATTGCTTAGGGGATTTTGGAGGGGGTTTTACAGTTGGTTCTAGTAAAATATCTTGTTGATCCATCTCTCCCTTATTTTGTTTCTTATTCTGTGACCATTGGTCTTTAGGGCGCAGGACTGAGCTAGAAGCTTCTGCTGGTGCGGACTTTTTCTTTCTTTTTAACTGGAAGTCAGGGGTC
Source organism: Picea sitchensis (assembly GCA_010110895.2). NCBI lineage: Eukaryota > Viridiplantae > Streptophyta > Pinopsida > Pinales > Pinaceae > Picea > Picea sitchensis. The sequence continues at coordinate 3,559 of SNQJ01S0303233.1, read as the reverse complement.
TTCTCTATTTGACTGGTTGGTTCTGATGGAATTTCCACAATAGTTTCGGGAATGCTATCCAATTGACCACATGGTTCTGAACCCTCTTTTCATCTCTTACCCCTTTGAACTGAAGTAGGACTTACTCTCTGGAATTGAGTGGTTGTCTTCTTTCTTGGTATAATAGGCTCTCCCACGACAGACTTTTATGTCACTGATTTCTCAATGGGATGAGATGAGTTGGGTGCCGCAGTGTCTTCTTTACCCCCTGATGCCATTTTTTTGTCTTTCTTTTCTTTTCTTCTTGAGCCTTCACTGTGTGTCCATGCCTCCTGTGTCTCGACCGACTTGGATTTCTCTTGATCGAAGCTCTTTTGGAGAAACTGCTTCCAACTACCCCCTTGTGTTTTTAGAGCATGAATAACGAGAAGTTTTATTAAACCGTGATGATGAAGACTAGTCTCAGGTTTCTTAGAAATTGACCTTACCTCTCTTGCCATTTTCTTTAAACTCATCCATAAAAAATAGGGAAAATTTATCTGTGGTCCTCCCTCAAAATGTGACAAAAGATTTAAATGATAAATGAAGGTCATGGCATACCTTCCCTCACAGGTGAGGAATTTTTGCAGACTTAGAAGCATTCTCCAGTATTTTTCTTTGATATAGCTCTGAGGGACGCCCTTGGTCCAATCGGGGTCGTGATGTTCTGTTTTGAGGAATTATTGACAGAGCTTTTTGTCCACAATTACTCTTTTGAAGTATCTTTCTCCATCCATCGGGAGACCCGTAGCCTCTGCTATAGTGGCCTCTGTAATTTTTAACTTCACCTCCCCAAGTTGCACATTCTCTCTGTCATATGTCTACCCGAAGTTGAGAGAAATTCCCTCATGATGACCCTTAAATTTCTCCAAGAATGGCACCCACCCTGCCTGTTCATATTTTTTTTTTGCAACCCTAATATTATGTTTTCTCTTTGTATATTTGAAATATTGGCTCATGCCTATCGACCCCCATGCTATTTTAAGCAATTCTCTTAGGTGGATAAGGCACGGATAGAGGGTTGAGTACCGGATGATAGAGTATTGGTGGGAGGGACCTACGAGGGATACGAAGGCATAGGGTGTCTGTAGATAGTGTGACAACAAGGGTAAATAATGTTCATCTGGATGGCGGAGCCATCCAGAGGAGCATTTATGAATGGAAGTGTAGATTACAACAGTCACGTCGATACTCATGATGATATGGTGAGGTAAGTCGGATCTACTAACGGTTTCTAGATTCGTGGGAAGCTTGGTGGCGGACAATATTCATGAAAGAAGGTGGTAATTATGGTCGAGACTCATGTATATGAAATCGACTGGGATCATTACTTGATATGCTAAGATTCGTGGTTCACATCATCTCATATGGTACGGAAACTAATCATGGGGTTTGTGTATCAGATAGACAGAGGGAGTTTGATCCGATAAAAGACATCGTGACTTTTCATTCTTGATGTTTCGTAGGACACTTCCTTCTTACGGAGGTGAGGTCTAAGATTTCTACAGAGATTCGTGACAAAACGGGGTACGTCATGATCCAAGAGCAATCAGATTTTCTAAACGCATATTTAGTCTAATTCCTTTAAATAATATGAAAAAAGAGTGTTGAATATGTATGTCCTTGTGCTAATAATTTGACAGTGACTTGGAAACATGATGAAGAGTTACCCATCATGTTCTTACTAGTACTGGATCACCTATGTGTAGAATTTGTTGTTGATACGGGATCACCTGAGTGTCGGATCACCTGTGTGTAGAATTTGCAGTTGGTACAGGATCGCCTGGGTACCGGATTACCTGTGTGTAAAAACTTGTAGTTGGTACAGGATCACCTAAGTACCGAATCACCTGTGTGTAAAAACTTGTAGTTGGTACAGGATCACCTGTGTGTAAAATTTGTAGTTGGTACCGGAATAGCGCAGGGCCCCTTCTTTTATACTAGATAGGATCCAGTACTAGATAGACACAACGAGATGATTTGGTGGCCCTTCATTGATGCTATATAAGCACCCAAAAATGAACTTTCTTGAGCTTAAAAATCTTGACACTGATTCTGGTGACAGTAATTTATAGAAATAACTGGTGCTCTCTGGTCAAAATTTGTCTGAAAACCATGCAGTTGCCAAAGTTTATAGAGGAATAATGCAGGAAAGCTTTTTAACAGGAGGGTACTCTATAATGATCAGTAACTAAGATGACAGAACTCCTTTTCTTCTGGAACCAAGGTGATTGCACTTTTGCTGGCATTTCCTCTTTTATTGCAACACAATAATAATCCTAACTACTACTTCTCTGTGGATTTTTATCGAGCCCAGATTAGTTAATGCTCGTCGGTATTTTCAATTTTATAGAGTTTGAAAAACTTAAAGGAAACTCTCTATACTTTCCCATGGATTTTTGTCGAGCCTGGGCCAGTTCCTTCTTGCCGGTGTTTTCAATTTTAAAGAGTTTGAAAAAATTAAAGAAGACTCTCTATATTGTCCCGTGGATTTTTGTCGAGCCCAGACCAGTCCCTGTTCGCCAGTGTTTTCAATTTTAAAGAGTCTGAAAAACTTAAAGAAGACTCTTTCTGGTAGTTGTCCTCCTTATTTGGTTATCTACATGGGAACACCGCCAATTTTCTTTTGTTTTTGTTAGTTAAAAATAAACAAAAACCTCATCTCATGACACACCTATGTATAGAAAAAGAATTTATACAATTTGAACTTACTATGGTAGGTCAGTAGGAGGGAAAACCCCCTCACTTACCAGTTGCATTTTGGTAGTCTGAAGAACATTTTTGACAAAATCCTCCTTTGACAAAGGTTTGTGATAAACCTTCAGTCGATGTCCATTTACAACAAGGGAAGTCTGCTTTTCATAAATAGTATTTATCCTTACTGCACCATTGTCATATACTGTATCAACCTCATAGGGCCCCATCCATCTGGTAGACAGTTTGCCTTTGAAATTTTTAAATCTGCTATCATATAGGAGGGCCCAATCACCTAGCTGGAAGGACTTCTGTTTAATGTACTTGTCATTCCATTTGGTCCTTTGTTCTTGTATCAGGGTGGTTCTTTGTAGAGCATCTTGTCTTATCTCATCAAGCTCGTTTAATTGTAATAGCCTTTGTTTTTTAGCTTCATCCAGGTCCATTCCTAATTGCATGGTAGTTCTAAAGGTCTTTACTTGAAACTCTATGGGCAGTAGTACCTGCTTCCCATATACCAACTCATACGGTGTATGGCCTATTGTATTTCTCTAGGTTATCCTGTAGGCCCACAAGGCCTCAAGCAACCTATCAGCACAATCTTTGTGATGCAACTGAACAGTCTTAGTGAGGATGGCCTCTATCACTTTGTTGGTCGATTCTACTTGGCCATTGGTGATCCGGATTATTTTCGGCACGAAATGAGAGCGGAGATATAATAAAGAAATGCACAGAGATATTGCAGCTATTCAATAATATAACAGAAATGTATCAGATATGCAACCATAAACACAGATATACAGTAATACACGATTTCTATTAATCAGAGAAATGTACAGAGACTATA
>SNQJ01S0303232.1:0-10253 GCA_010110895.2 Picea sitchensis | reverse complement strand
ATATATCCATGAGTATTTCAGATAATCAAGATTTAAAGGATAATGGAATGGTGAATTAGAAGAAAAACAAGATAAACATAGAGGGCACTGCTGAGAATGAATATTGTAGCTTATGGAAAAAGAACAATGAGTTGAGAAATTAAGAATTCAACAGTTCTAACAAATGCATACAGATCTGTGAAAAACTTCTTCAAACAATTAACATATTCATCCATTCGAATACATGGAGGTACCCTCTGCATATCATAAATAAATGACAAGAAATGGTCATTCATTAAGAGGAAATCACTTCTATGTCATAACTAGGCATCATATGATAACAATGAGTATGGTTAATAGTCTACTGTCCAAGATTTTATAAATTGGATATGGTACAATAAATCCAAAATTTGGAGAAGATGATTTACAATAATGAAAAAACAATAAGAAAGGGAGTTACAGATTGAAACATAACATAGGGGATGAATCTCTAGGTGCCTAATGATTTCACCATCTTTCTGCGCTTGAGGGTTATGATCTAATGGCTTCAAGTATAAGAGCCTCTTAAATTCCCCAAAGTGCCAACCATAACAATGAGTGTCTTTGTTCTCTTTTATTCTTCATGCTTATCTTCCAAAACTGCTTCTTGAAAACATTTACTGCTTCATGTTTCTTGAATGGTTTCTCCCTGGTAAAAATTGTTTACTTTCACCTGCAAAATTTATGTTACATAAAAAGTTGTGTATTATCTCAAAATTTTCCATCCAATATATCCATCATGCCCTACCCCTTAAGATTCCCTTCAATCATTTCTTCTTCTTGTTGGATACCCAAAATTAAATTTGTAGAATCCGTGAAACTCAACAACTACTAGATCAATCTTGACGAGCTATCTCAGTCGTTGATTTGTAGAGCTATTGTTAATCCCACATTCAATGTGAGATCTCATTTGGATGGATTTATATTTAAAAGGTTCTCCCATGTAATTTTAAAGTGAACAAACGATCTATAGAACTGTGCGTGAAGCATTACCTTTTAGACGTCGGGCTCAGTTCATCGGACCAACTTTAACATTGATTTGAAATAACTTGACAGATGATTGACCTGATGCTTGGTGGTCTGGTGATCCTGATGGCTTGGTGCTTCATTGATCTTGGTGGATCATAGATCAAAGATTTTTTTGTGATAACTCAAAGGATTATCCTCCCAGTATCCCAGTGGCATGGTGCCCTATTGATATTGTTATCCCAGTGGCATGGTGAACTGGTATACTTGAGGGCCAAAATCAAATTTAGACCGTCGATCTGGGGCCTGATTAAATATGGACCACTCATATGACTCGATCAAATGCCAAAATTAAATTTAGTTACGACAATGTCATTGTTGATGTTAGAATGGTCACATGAGCACTTGGCAACTTTACACTAGTCTATGTTGGCGTTGATGTAGTAGGAGAGAATACTATGCATCATCAGGTGCATTGTGTTTTTTATGTGTCCCAATGGGTCCCCTTTGTCCAGGTGGTAGATTTTGATTCTCTTTGACGAGTGTTATGCTAGCATACCACACTATCACTGGTCCTTCTGTATATCTTTGGTGGCATGCTAAGTTGACTCCACATGGAAATATTACATGGAAAGGACTATCGTCTATCATGGATTTGTTTTGCACCTTTCTTGGATGCTTAAATATCCTGGTGGCCCGAGGGCCTAGTGCCTCTGTGAATCGTTGGACCAGCTATAGGGTATAAAATGCTTGTACTGTGAGCTAGATGGATGAATAAAAATCTCATTAGCTAGGTGGCTCGAAGCCCTGGTGGACCAATGATCAAAGGATTGTGTTGTGACTCAAAACTCAAAGACATTAACCTTCCAATAGGCTGGTTAGTGAGATTAAAATAAGGACCATTTATATGGGTGCATTCAAATATGGATCGTTGATTCTCAAACAATCTACCTATGTTTTACTTTTCAACATGATTAGATCTAGACCATAGAACTCACACCTGATCATATATGGACCATTTATCTGCTTCACTTATAGGCACCACACATGTTTACATGGAAATGATGAATGGACCACATCGAATGGTGACATGGATCTAGACTAGGAACAATATGGATAAGTTCTTTGGTTGAATTCTTGTGGCCTAGTGGATCGGTGCTCCGATGCCTTGGTTATCAGGTATTAGATATCTTAAGGCTGCAAAATAAGTGTTAAATGGGTTTCGATATCTCACACCCATAAAAGATAGACCATTTATCTCACACCACTCATAATTTTTAATCCTCGTGCATGTTCGTGATGCAATATTGATTGCTAGTCATAGATATTCCTAGCATGCAATTGTTTGCTGATCAATCCCCAAACCTTTGTTGACTTTTGTTTCACGGGCTCTGATCCCATGACAACTAACACAGACCTATCGGCCCTCAGGCCGAGATCCGCTCACAGGATCGTTCTTTATCTCCCTTCGAGCCAGATCATCTTATTTGATTCCCTGCTGGAATCACAATTTGTCGATCCACAGGTCCTTTCAGAAGCTCCCCTATGCAAACAACACTAGGCGCGAGCTTTGCCTTTTCCAAGCGACTAGTGCTATGACCAAGGGCCTAACCCAAGGTCTCTTGTAGAAATATCGCGATCTCGCGATTTCGCAAGTTCGCGAGTCGTGACTCCCGACTCTTCCTCTCCAATCTCGCGATACCCGAGATCGCGAAATGCGTATATCTCTTCCTCTGTCAGCTCTTTCCTTGCGCGATCACTGGCTAGGATTAACGCTAGCTCCTCTCGCTACTTGGAACTTCGTGAGTTCAAAGGTTGAACTCTTGTGCTCTTATCTTGCGAATCCCTGAGACGTGAGAAGTCAGCGGAGTGTTGACTCCTTCCAATATGTGATGTGTGTCCGCCGATATATTTCCCGGGCCCACCGTGCGGTTCTGCCATGTGTTTCTTATGCCCAACTTTGGCACTTTGTGACTTCTCTTCCTGAAGCGCTACCTCCTTTGTATCCCGACACTCGAAGTGCCGAGATCCTGAACTCCTCTCTACCCCTTATCACAACTCGCAACTTCGGGACTTTTGCAACCTCACGAATCTTGGTGTAAAGGTTTTAAATCATAACTCCCCTACTCCTCTGCACAATCTGACGGCTCTCGGGACTTCGCGAATTCTCCACGAAGAATTCCGACTATCAAATTCCTCCTTGACGATTGCTGCGAAAAGAACAAAGTGTTCTTTCACGAAACTTGTCCACCAGCAAACCAACGTTGCTGTGTCTTCTTTCAATACTTCAAGGCACTAGCTCTCTTGAGCTTTTCTTTGACAGCTTCGAAGATCCTATCCCTCCTGAGCTTGATTGAAAAAAAAATTCCTCAAGTCCTTTGGGGAAAATTCCTGCGTGCACTCCTTGCGGCAATTCTTCAAATACTTCCAAGTATTTGAACCTCTTCGACTCTGCGCACTCCCTGTGACAACAGTGTTTCAACAATTTCGCTCAGGTTGCAACCTCTGAGAATCTACTCGGCCTGCGCACACCTTGCACGACTCCTGTGCTTGACTTGCACTTTTTCGAGAATGAGAACAATGTTATCCCTCCTGAGCTTGCAGAGATGAACTCTGACTTCTGTCAACGCACACCTTGCGGATAATTTCACTGCACTCCTTGCAGGAAAACTCTTGCTCAGACAGAGAAACAATTGAAACTCATTCCTTACTCTCCCTCTCTTGAGATTTCAGACATTCAACATGAAATCATACATTCACGCATCAAAGCAAATGCATAACAGAGAGTAAAACAATCATGAGCATAACATTCAATCATGCATATATAGAAAGTATTTGAACACCATGAGTCTGAATCAAACTTCATATATTAATCTCAGAACTTCTATACATGGGGTTCTTCTACACAGTTCTTTGCTTCTCCTTCTCTATTCTCTCTTGATTATGATGCTAATGTTACAAATGATACAAGTGAGCGTGTCTATATCCGTTTTCCCTCCGGCTCCTAAAATTGTCTAATCTAAGAATTCAAAGCTACCTACTTACATTTACTAGCATAAATGCCTCTTAGTCCTTCAGACGAGAGCGAGACGCTCAAGGTCTGATTACAATCTACAAGTATGCCCTGTCTTAATTGTTTCATTTATGTTTGACATATCAAACTTCAAAACATTTCAAACAATTTATCATGTTTCAAAATGCGTTGGCGCTTGCCCCATGCTCGCTTGATGCTGGCGATGCTCCTACATCATACTCCCTCGCTTGAAAATTTTCATGGGCTCCTATCCATAAGATCTTGCACGTTCTATCCATGCTTCTAGATCTCTGCTTCATTCTCCCAGCTGGCATCTTCAATTGGATGTCCCTTCCACTTGACCAAGTATTCAAAATATTCCCTTCTTCTGGTCCTCTTACTAACTCTTTTGTCCAGTATGCTTTCCATTTGTGGTTTCTCTGCAACTAGCATCTTTTTAGTCCACTGAACCTCTGGTTGTTCATCACCTTCTTCAGCTTTGTATGGGTACAAATATGAGATGTTGAATATCAGAGAAATTCCAATCCCATTGGGTAATTCAATCTCATAAGCATTCGCCCCAAATTTCTTCAAGACCTTACATGGTCCGATATTCTTCATCTTTAGTTTGTTATATGTCCCCCTCAGGAATCTTTCCTTTCTCATATGTGCCAGAATCAAATCACCAACCTCAAACTGAAGTTGTCTCCTGTGTTGATCTGCTCTGTGCTTATACTCTTGGCTCGAGTTTTTCAATCGCTCCTTCACCTGGCTATGAAGTTCCTTCATTGCTTCAACAAGATCTTCTGCACTAGCACTCCTTATATCATCCCATTTTGAATCCCTCAGTTCAGATACTCCTCTTGGATGTGTCCCATAAACAATTTGGAATGGACTTTGCCCTGTGCTTCTGTTGATTGAATCATTATAAGCAAATTCCACCCGTGGTAGAATATTGTCCCACTGACTGTGGTGTTCTGTCACCAAGCTCCTCAGCAAGTCTTCCAAACTTTTGTTCACAACTTCTGTCTGTCCATCCGTCTGAGGATGATAAGCTGAACTAAATGACAAGTTTTTTCCCAACTTTTTCCATAAGGTTTTCCAGAAGTGTCCCACGAACTTGGTGTCTCGATCCGAAACTATGCTCCTTGGTAAGTCGTGAAGTCGAATGACTTCTTTCAAAAATAGATTCGCAATGTGAGTTGCGTCACTGGTTTTTTGACATGGTATGAAGTGTGCCATCTTAGAAAATCTATCCGACACCAAAAAGATTGAATCAAACCCTCTTTGTGTTCTTGGCAACCCCAATATGAAGTCCATGCTTACTGCATCCCATGGCCTCTCTGGTATGGGTAACAGTTGATATAAGCTTGCATTCTGCCTCTTTCCTTTTGAATGATGACAAATTCTGCATCTGTCCACGAATATTTTGACGTCTTCTCTCATTCATGGCCAAAAATATGACTCATTCAACTTTGAGAACGTCTTGTCATGACTGAAATTCCCGACCAATCCTCCACAGTGTTTCTCTTTCAACAGTTTCTCCCTCATGGAGCATTTTGGAATACAAAGTTGATTACCCTTAAACAATAATCCTTCCTGGATCATGTATTCTGTCCATTGACTTCTGTCCCTGAGAATTGGATTCTCATCTACTTCATATGCCTCCTTAAAATCTGGATCATCACTGTACATGTCCCTGAGATCATCAAAACCCAATGTTTTTACTCTGAACTCCTGCAATAGCAAACATTTCCTGCTCAAAGCATCAACAACTTTGTTAGTAGTTCTAGAAATATGCTTAGTTACAAAAGTAAAGTTTTTCATGTATTCTACCCATTTAACATGTCTTTGATTCAACTTCTCCTGTTGAGTCACAAATTGCAAAGCATGATTGTCACTGTATAAGACAAACTCCTTAGTAATCAAGTAGTGTCTCCATTTCTTCAATGCCTGAATAATAGCATATAACTCCTTGTCATACGTGGAGTATTTCAGTTTTGCTTCATTCATCTTCTCGTTGAAGTATGCTATCGGCCTGTCTTCTTGACTCAAGACTGCCCCTATTGCAAATCCACTTGCATCACATTTTACTTGAAATGTCTTTTTGAAATCAAGCAACACCAAAATTGGTTGTTCCCTGATTTTCCTTTTCAACAAATTAAAAATTTTCTCAGCCTCTTCTGTCCAGTGAAAAGACTTGTGTCTCTTCTTCATTGTGTCCATCATCGGTGCACTAATTCCACTGAAATTCCTGATGAACTTCCGGTAGAATCTAGCCAATCTACGAAAACTTCTCACCTCAAATATACTCTTCGGTGATGGCCAATTCTTAATTACCTCCACCTTATCTGGATCCATCCTCAACTTATCTGCAGAAATAACAAATCCAAAATAAATGAGCTCTATATTCATGAATGAGGATTTATTCATGTTTATCAACAACTTCTCTTGCTGTAGCCTTTTCATCACTATAGCCAAATGTTTCAGATGCTCTGCCTCTGTTTTACTGAAAATCAGTATGTCATCAAGATACACAATGACAAATTTTCTGATGATATCCTTCAAGACTTCGTTCATCAATCTCATGAAAGTGCTTGGCGTGTTTGTCAGACCAAAATTCATAACAAGCCATTCATACAACCCTTCGATAGTCTTGGAGGCTATCTTCCATTCATCACCTTCTCTCATACGAATCTGGTGATATCCACTTTTCAAATCAATTTTTGAAATTTTTTTGGCCCCACTCAAACAGTCCATCAGATCATCCATCCTTGGCAATGGAAATATGTACCTAATGGTAATCTTGTTGATTTTCCTCGAGTCAATACACATCCTCTAGCCTACGTCTTTCTTCGGACTAAGCACTGTCGGAACAACACACAGACTCAAGCTTTCTCTAACCAACCCTTTGTCCATTAAATCCTGGACCTATCTTTTGACTTCTTCATTCTCCTGCGGCGTCAATCTGTACGCTGCTTTGTTTGGCAAACTAGCTCCAGGTATGAGATCAATATGATGACTCACACTTCTGATCGATGGCATCGAACAAGGTAGTTTGTCCACTACTATGTCAACAAACTCTTCCAACAGTTTCTGAACTTCTTTCAGTAAATCATCTACCCTTGTACTGGTTAAAACAATTTTAGGCTTCTTGGCCATAATGAATTGTGGATATTCCTTCTTCTTAACCTCTGTAAAAAGTTCCTTCCCACTCATGAGAAGTATAGTGTTGCTTACTTCAGGTTTCACCTCCTTATCTTTGATTGGAAGCAACATGTGAGTTCTCCCATTCTTCTCTAGGGTGTATGTGTTCTTCCTCTCATCATGAATCACTTTCCTATCATATTTCCACGGTCTACCCAGCAATAGATGAAAAACATCCATGGGAATAACATCACAGAGTATTTCATCTTTATACCCTCCTATTTTAAATTCAACTAAACATTGTTTAGTGACATTTACCTAATGTCATTTTTGTAGTCACGAAACTCTATATGGACTTGGATGTTCAATAGTCTCTAGCTCCATCTTTTCTACCATCTCTGTAGAAATGAGATTATCTGTGCTACCACTGTCCACGATCACTTTGCATACCCTGTCCTTGGTTTTGCAAGCAGTCCGAAAAGACTGCTCCTTTGCACTGGATTCTCCACCTCCTTCTCTGGCGTTAAGAGATTTTTTCGCATCATCAGTGACCTTCCACCTTCAACATCCTCTGCCTCAACATTCCATCTTTGTGCTTCGGCAATGTGAGTTTCACCACCTTCTTTCTTCTTATCTGGACATTCATAAGATTTATGTCCGACCTTTCCGCATGTGAAGCATTTCACTACTCCACCTCTTCCTCTTCCTCTACCTCTGGTATGAGGAAAAATGTTTCCATCAACATACTAACCTCTCTGTTTGGTATGCTGCCCTCTCTGTGAGCTTCCACCTCTCTCAGTTTGAGTCTGAGGTTTCTTCCACTCTTCCTTGGGTTTCTGATTTCTACCTTGGGCAATTGATTTGCCTCTGGGCCGACTTCTGCCTCGGCCTCTTTGACCTTGCTTTCGGCTCAACTTCTCTTCAGCTTTCAGATCCATCTGATAAGCATCTTCCACTGTTCGGATGGTCATCATGCTCATCTCATCCTGAATGTCATATCTTAGACCATTCATATACTTGGCAACCTTTTCATCATCACTTTCGCGATGACCTGCCCTGATGTTCATCCTGTAGAATTCTTTAGTGTACTCCTTCACTGTCATTAGCTTCTGTCTCAAATTTTGCATTCTTTGAAACAGAGTAATTTGGTAATCCCTGGGAATAAATTTTGCCTTCATCTTTACGATCATCCTATCCCAACTCTTGATTTTCTTCTTGCCTTTGCAACATCTGTCAACTTGTAGCTCATCCCACCACAATGCTGCATGTCCTTTCAATCTTGTGATAGCATGTTTGACCTTTTTTTCCTCCTCGACATCTTCATAGTCAAAATATGTGTCCAGAGCTCTAATCCAGTCTAGAAGCTCTTCAACATCCAAGTTTCATGCATATACTGGAATATCCATTTTTTCCTTAGCACCCATTCTTGCAACAACCCTAATCAGGCATTCATTTGCTGCATCTTCTGCTGTAACATCTTCTCTTTCATTTCTAGCTTCATCTTCACTTTTAGACTCACTAACATCTCCAACACCAGCTATGTGCCTCTGTGCTGTCTCCATGTCTTCGAGTCTGGCGTGAATGTCATGCATCTCTCTTTCCATGGCTGGATTTGGCACCTGCCTACCCCTTCCTCTTGGCATTTTCCTCTCCTCTAGCGGATCGGGTGTTTGTCTGTCTCTTCTTCTCGGCGGCATGGTTGAGATTTCTTTCTCGCTTCCCCTGTCTGAAGTATACAAATAGAGTCAGGCTATGATACCAAACTGACACAGACCTATCAACCCTCAGGCCGAGATCCACTCATAGGATCGTTCTTTATCTCCCTTCGAGCTGGATCAACTCTTTCGATTCCCTGCTAGAATCATGATTTCTCGATCCACAGGTCCTTTCGGAATCTCCCCTATGCAAACAACACTAGGCGTGAGCTCCGCCTTTTCCAAGTGACCATAGCGCTATGACCAAGGGCCTCACCCAAGGTCTCTTGTCAAAATCTCGCGATCTCGCGAGTTCGCGAGTCGTGACTCCCGACTCTTCCTCTCCAATATCGCGATACCCGAGATCATGAAATGGGTATAGCTCTTCCTCTGTCAGCTCTTTCCTTGCACGACCACTGGCTAGGCTTAATGCTAGATCCTCTCACTACTCGTCACTTCGTGATTTCAAAGGCTGAACTCTTGTGCTCTTATCTTGCGAATCCCCGAGACACGAGAAGTCAGCGGAGTGTTGACTCCTTCCAATATGTGATGTGTGTCCGCCGGTCTATTTCCCGGGCCCACCGTGCGGTTCTGCCATGTGTCTCTTATGCCCAACTCCGACACTTCGTGACTTCTCTTCCCGAAGCGCTACCTCCTTTGTATCCCGACACCCGAAGTGCCGAGATCCCGAAATCCTCGCTACCCCTTATCGCAACTCGCGACTTTGGGACTTTTGAAACCTCATGAATCTTGGTGTAAAGGTTTTAAAATGTAACTCCCCTACTCCTCTGCACGATCTGACGGCTCTCGGGACTTCGCAAATTCTCCACAGATAATTTCGACCGTCGAATTCCTCCTTGACGATTCCTGCAAAAAGAACAAAGTGTTCTTTCACAAAACTTGTCCACCAGCAAACCAACGTTGTTGTGACTTATTTCAATACTTCAAGGCACTAGCTCTCTTGAGATTTTCTTCGACAGCTTCGAAGATCCTATCCCTCCTGAGCTTGATCGAAAAAAAAATCCTCAAGTCCTTTGGGGAAAATTCCTGTGCGCACTCCTTGCGGCAATTCTTCAAATAATTCCAAGTATTTGAACCTCTTCGACTCTGCGCACTCCCTGCGACAACATTCTTTCAACAGTTTCACTCAGGTTGCAACCTTTGAGAATCTACTCGGCCTGCGCACACCTTGCACGGCTCTTGTGCTTGACTTGCACTTCTGCGAGAATGAGAACAGTGTTATCCCTCCTGAGCTTGCAGAGACGAACTCTGACTTCTGTCAACGCACACCTTGCAGACAATTTCACTACACTCCTTGCAGGAAAACTCTTGCTCAGACAAAGAAACAATTGAAACTCATTCCTTACTCTCCCTCTCTTCAGATTTCAGACATTCAACATGAAATCATACATTCA
>SNQJ01S0303231.1:0-10253 GCA_010110895.2 Picea sitchensis | reverse complement strand
AAACCATTATGGGGAGGAAAGTCCCGTAATTATGAATTTGGTTCCTGTGCAGAACAAATATGAAAACAAATTGTGAGAATGGACAAATCTATGGGTGACAGGTTTGCAATAAAATCTTGAAAGCCAGAATTGATAATGATGTCTCATGAATTTTGTATACATGTGATACAGGTGAGAAGAAAAGACATGTTCAGAAGGGAACAAATGAAGGCTGTCAAAACTGAAGATCATGAACATGACTACTACTGAGCCATGAAAACCCTGTGATAAGTCATGATCGCTTAAAATAAAATTATGTTGAGGTAACCCCAGCCGGAAGGACGTGTCGACTGTAAGACTCGATAGAACCTCTAAAATTCTTCCTATGCAAGAAAACCTTGGCAGGGAAATATGGATCGCCCAAGGGACTGTATAACAGTGAAGGGGATGCCTGAGCCTGGGCCTGGAGGGTGAGTTACTGTAAGGAAGAGGAGACCTTAATAATTTTTAAATGATTGGGGTAATGCACGCAGTGGGTAGTTTCCCGTGCGGGAAGAAAAACCTTGGAAAGAAAGATGAAAATTATGATGGCTCTTGTGAGCTATTGAATTGGAATTTTTCATCCTATAGGTACGTCAAGGAGGACGATGAGCATGGATAACAAAATTTCCATGCGGATGCCAATCCACGAACTGCACAGATAAGTATTGTGCTAAGAATACGGAATTTCCTTTTCCTTTTAAAATTTGAACATTTGTAAGATGTTTTTGCACAAAATTGTGAATTAATGTGTTTGTTGTCCAGGAATTATTGAAGGAAGATGACGAAGATCGAGACTTCTGAAGTGGCCGAATAAGAAAGGCATGACATGTGTTTTGAGAAAGAACACCGAGGACAATGTTCCTTTAAGGAGGAGGGAACCGTAACACCCTGTTTCCCCCAAATTCGTAATTAATCCTAATACAAGAATTACCATGCTAAAGCATGATGAAAATGTGAATGTATGATGTGAATGGACCTTATGAAGAAGGTCGATAAATGTAAATAACAATATGAATTTATTGCAGGACTATTGATGAGGGGATGTGCAGGAAAGAGACCACGACGGTGGTGGAAGGCACCTGAAAAGGTGGCATTAACTTCCACCGAGAATTAAATACCGTATTTGGACTCCACTGGCCCAGGGAACCAAAAGCAGCTCGCTGGCCTTGAAAATTAATGGCTTGCAGAATGGTAGGCGGATGGCTTGATGAGGGATGGGATGGTGAACCCCCCATCTGTAGAGCCGTCAGGCCTAATCAGTGTGAGGGAAATCGCGCCACACGCAACCTCGCGAGAGGATAAGGCGTATGGCAGAGGCGATTGAGAGGGCAGATGCGAGGGGAACTCTGGTATTACGTAGAGTGAGTGATAGTAGAGAGGAAGGATTGCAACCTTCGCTCCTGGTCACTAGAAAACAGAGAGACGCAGTCTCAGAGCATCGTGGTCTCAGCTTGGGGGTGGCTAGTGGTAAATCTGTTGGCAGTCGCTACGCCTATGGTTGGGTGGAAACGAGCACCCCTCTCAGTAGTTGTACCCTCTTCTGGTGTTATATCTGATAAAAGTTTTATATATATTGCATCTTGAAATTCATAGACTGGTATATGTATATATATGCTCATAGAACTGTGAAATTGTGAATGATTTCAATGTTAGAATGTCAATGCAATGTTTGATGAGAATGAGTAGATATATGCTTATAATAGAAGAAATCATGCATGATTTATGTTGATAAATAGATTTGATTATGCATGAGCTGAACCGAGTCAGAATTCCAGTCCATCCTCGGGAGTTGGTTTCCTTTTGCCTATTTCTAGGAATGCCCTGGATTAGATCTCTTCACAAAGATTTCCTTCTTAGAAAGGTTCACCAAGAACCCAGAAACTAACAGGACTTGAACGCGCAAGTCTTAATAACCCTGTATGAAGAGGAATGACCCTCTTAAGGTTCCAAGGTAGTAGTGTAGGGATATGTGACAAATCGATGACTGAGATTTCGTTAGGTGACCCATAGCCATTCACGACCGTTAGATTGACGGAAGCAACGAGGTTATTACATATCTTGCCCCTTTTTCTCTCCATCCTCGTGAGCAACGAGGAAATCGGGATCGTAGATCTGAAGACCCAGGAGAACATTTAGACCATGGATCTCTCCACATCCACGAAGTAGTGGAGGAATCCATAAGGTGGGACAATCTGAGCCGCTAGATCTCATTAGAAATCCCGTCGGTCGTTGAATAGGGTTAAGATGCCCGAACTTTAGTCTCTAGAGTGTGCGCAGGAAGAACGAATCTAGACCGTTAGACCTGGGTCCGTTTCCCCGTTAGTCGTCGGATCAGACAGGTAAGTGCCTTTTTGGGATGGTGTTTGACGCAGTCCGAGAGCTCCTCTGGACCGTCCATCCCTTTAGGACAGGTGTCAGAGATCCGGAGAGAGTCGGGATATTGGCCATCGGCATATCGGAGATCATGAGGTCGAAAGAATCGGGACATCGAAAGTCTCGAAATCCCGGAGGAATCGAGACCGTCCGCTCGAAGATACACGTGGCAGAGATCGGAGCCTTCGAGGGAGGCCCAAAAAGGAAGACGTTTATCGACGTTTGGGTCATCGAGAAATTGGGGATCCCAGTGACAAGAGGTTTGCGCACTTGGAAAACGTGAAACACGATACCCCGATCAGTGGGGGACAGTTGTCAGCGTACCCGGAGCAGTGGAATCCCTTTGAGTGGGAACCAGCTATCGACACTGCGGATAAGGAGATCAAGAGTCGTTGATCTCAGTGACTGCTCACCACCGTTGATTTTGGTTACGGAGGAAGGGCTTCCTGGTGACGTCCAATCAGGGAATTGGAATTTCTAAGGTCACAGGAAACGGGACATCAAAAGTCTCGAAATCCCGACAAGGATCTGGACCGTCTGTTGGCAAAGGACACATGGCGGAGATCAAGCACCATTGGTGTTTGGCGCATCAGGAAATCAACATTTCTGAGGTCGAAGGAACCAGGACCTTGAAAGTCCCAAAATCCCGACAAGGATCTGGACCGTCCATTTGGAGGGACGCGTGGAGGAGATCAGAGCGATTTGGAAAGTCCCGACAAGGGAAGCCATCCCTCGGCGTTTGGGTTCATCAGGATACCGGGAATCCTGTGGATGTGGTGTTTACCCCTTTTGAAACCGCGAAATGCGAAACCCCGACGGGATAAGGTTGTGGACACGGGGTAATGGTCACGTGAACTAGGGATGAGCCAGGAGGGCTCGCTGAAGCAGAGGCACGTCGGGAATTAGAGAATCATGAATCTCATGGGCGTATGCATATCGACATCGAAAACCCTGAAACCCCGACGTAGAGGTTTGACTACGGTCCCGGGGTAGTGGTCACGTGGACCACAGGCTTAGCCTGGAGGGTAAATGAGCTAAGGGCACATCGAAAGATCGCGAAATCCAAATAGGCACTACATTCAAATTGGACCATGGTCACGACCCGCGATCGCATGAGAATGGAGAAGAAGAGAGAAAGAGCCAGTTTGCGTTGGGTCTCCATGGTTATTTAAGGGTTCAAGTCCGACAGAGGACCGAAAAAATTTGATTTAGTTAGTGGTATGTTACAAGAGGTCAACTAAGGTAGTCAATGACACGATTTGTGCTCCCTGTATTATACTTGATGTTGAGATGGAACTACTGCAGGTAGGTGGACCACTTATGATGGATTTCATTCTGCAACTTCCCCTGTGTCTGTATGAACTACGAAGGATTGTGATTAGTGTGGATGATCTTCTCCTTTCCTAGAATGTAATGTTTCCATTCACGACATGATTTTATAATGGAATACATTTCCTTGTCATAGGTGGGGTATTTCCAGACATTATCTGAGAGTGTCTCATTATGGTATGCCACTGAATGACTGTGTTGAGTGAGAAATGTGCCTACAACATAGTCATATGCATCAGTCTTAATATCGAATGGTTGTTGCAGATCCAACAAGGAGATTATTGGAGATGATTACAAGTGATGCTTCAGATAATCAAATGCTCATTGTTGTTCCTTCCCCCATACGATATTTTACCTACCACTACCCTTGGTCACTTGGATGAGGGATCATGTAATATGGGATAATCCCAAAAATGAATCATCTGTAGAAGTTAGCTAGTCCCAAGAAGCTCTGAAGCTCAGTTAGTGTGGTTAGGGCTGTCTAGTCATGAATGAATTGGATCTTAGCTAGATCAACATGTAACCCATGCTCATCAACAATGTATCCCAAGTATGGGACCCTGTTCATGCTAAAGGAGCATTTTTCCAAGTTGGTATATAGCTTGTGCTGCAACAGAGTGCTCAAAACCTGTTGAATATGCTGCATGTGCTCCTCGCAAGTTCTGTTGAAGATGAGGATGTCATCCAAATATACCACCACAAAAGAGTCAGTGAAGGGTCTCAATACATCATCCATCAACCTCGTAAAAGTGGTTGGTGCATTTGTTAATCAAAAGGGCATGAACAACCATTCAAAGAGACCTTATTTATATTTGAAAGTTGTATTCAATACATCAATTGGTTCGATGGGAACCTGGTGGTAGCCAGACTTTAGGTCAATCTTGGTGAAGAACTTTCCCCCCTTGATTTGATCAAGAAGGCCATCAATCCTAGGAATTGGGTATCGGTTCCTAACTGTGAATTTTTTTAATTCCTTGTAATCAATGCAGATTCCCCATGCCTCGTCCCTCTTCTGCATTAGTACAATCGGGTTGTTGCAAGGGGAGGAGTTGGGTCTGATGTTCCCCTTTTGAATAATCTCTTGGATATGACACCTGATTTTGTCATTTTCCATCAGTGAGTGGCGATAGAATGGTCCATTAGGCAGAGGATCATCGTGGGTGAGATCAATTGGATGCTTGACTTGGCAGTGTGTTGGTACCCCGGTGGGTGAGGAGAAGATGTCTTTGTACTCTTCCACGATCTCGTCCACTTGTTTCTGCTGCAAAGAGAGGTTTTGTGTAGAGGCCATGGATGTGGAAGATACCTTATGCTTATTGTGAGAACGGATCACAAAGAAGATGAAATTCTCAGTCTATGAAATGACCTTACTGCATTTCTTAGCAGAGATTAAAGAAATAGCGGTAGGCGGTGCTACCTTTGGTATCTTGTACAATTGTCTACCCAAAGTAATAATAACAATGCAGGGTCTAAACTCATATATACCATGACGCTTCCACAAATATGGTTTCCCTAAAATAAAATCACACACTTCAAGGGGAGAAATATCACAAAATACCTCATCTTTGAAAGGCTTGATGTCATAGGGAAGATGACGTTGTTGGCTGACACAAAGATCTCTTCCTTGGTAAAGCTAGTCGATGGTGTAGGTCTGCGAGTGCGGTGTCATCGAGAGGTCTAGCTGCTTGATGACCTCTGCTAAGATAAATTTCTTCTAACTTCTGCAATCGACAATGAAATGAAGCAGAGTCCCCTTTACCCCCATCCGTGAGTGAAAGAGGCATTCCCCTTCCTCTGGTTCTTCTAGTTCGATTGGCTGGACTTTGGTGGTAGCGATAGTGGCACTGGATTCAACATCAATAATCCACCTCTCTCCTTTTGAATTTGAGTCGGAGTCTGAATCGACCTCTTAATTGGAATCCTTCAACTCGACCATGAGTGACTTCTTGGAGAACAATTATTTAGTGTTTTGCGAAGGGATTTTATGGTACTCACACCATTTTCCTGTGTCCTTCTTCGTCTTCTCATTTCCCTTATTGTGTTGCAGCTTGGACTGATTATCCTGAGAGTGGCCAATATTTTCTCTGTCCCTTGTTGTGTGGATTGGGGCCACCTTTTCCTTGCTTCTACTATGAGGAGTTTAGAGATCCAAACTCTCTCCTATTCTTATTAAATTTTTCTCGATCTTGAAAGAATATCTATATGCCATACCCAATGAGGCGATGTTCAAAAACTCCATTTCTGTTTCAATGTATCTATGCAAACAACAATTGTATTTGAGCACCAGATGTCGCTTAGAGTCTTTGATACCCAATTTGGTGTGCAAGGTATGAAAAATATTGGTAAAATATGGTACTATCTAGTCCCTTTCGTAATCCAGGGTTGTCCATCTGGTGTACTAGTCCTCGTAGCTTCCAACAGGGTAGTACTATTCTTTAATGACATCCTGAAAGGAATCCCATGTAGGGGCAACCACAAATATTGCATATTCCTCTATGGCCCTTTGCTCAGAGTAAGTATCCCACCAATCCTTAACATGGGGGAGGACCTTGAGGAGTGAAAAAGTAATATTTTCCCTATTAGACAAATTGTGGACCGAAAAATATCCTTCGAGCAGATTTAACCATTTATCTAAAGCATCCACATCTATCAGTCCAAATAATGGAATATCAAAATTTACATGTACCTTGAAGGGGGTTGCATGGCAGCTTGATGAAGATGCTTCTCTTATGGGAAAGGATTTGCGCAAAGTTGTCCATCATTTCATTCTTTTGTCGTGCAAGGGATTCCTCGAGAAACATTTTAAAAGGATATCCTTCTCCATCATCTATCCTTTTATCGCCCATGGGTTGTTTTCGGGCTCAACGTGGTTGATCTCAGAAATGATCTATTGGTTCGAGTCCCAACTTCTTGTACCCAGCTCTTGTCGAGGACATGCATGAAGAAAAAAAAAAAAGAGTAGATTGCTCTGATACCACTGATCCGAATTTAGGAGAGGAACGAAATTATTAACAAACTGAATACAATAAACACATAGATGTGAAGAACAACAGAGATATCCAGTGAATAATATCTTCTATTGAATAAATGAAATAGGCTAAAACTACAAAACTATAGAACTGAAACACTTGCTCGAATGGTGGTAGCTATCTCTGAGAAGAGATGTGGATGCTACATGCATCCATATGATCAAAATGATTACAATGAGCCTCCAAAAGCATTGTTAACATTACTCCTAAATGGAGAAACCTAGACATAAAAAAACCTAACCCTAGGAGATGAAACACCAAAATTTATGTAGGCCCTTATGGGTAAGTTGGTACCTCAACTTCGAGGGGTCGTAACTTTTTAATACGACCTCCATTTTAGACACGTGATAGCTCGTTGGATTTTTTTTTTTGAGAAATACGCATTACACTATCAAAATCTGTCTCCATCTATAGTTTGACTATGGCGAGCCAAAAAAACATTGTTTAGGGCCCCAAAATGACCTTGGAAGTACAACAATATGTGCTGACATGAGAACATACAAAATAATCTAATTGGATTAGGAGGGAGGCCACCAATATCCACTAGAATATGTGTAGGGATTCAGACAATCCCAGAAGTGTAGAACCCAAAACTACAAAGAAGTACAGAAGAACATGCTGAACTAAAAAATTTCAAGAGGAGCCAGTTGGAATAGGTGGGTGGCCACCAATATCCACTTGGATCACCTGGTGTAATCATCAATAAAAGTCAACATATATTTATTACCATTAGAATATAGAACATGCATGGACCCACATAGATCAGAATGTATAAGTGCTAATTTCCTAGAAGCTTTGGATGTAGATCCATAAAAAGGTTGTTAACATTGTTTGCCTAAAATAAAAGAATTACATGGAGAAAGTTTTCTTTGAATAGTATGAAGCCCTTGAATACCTTTGTGTTTCATAATCTTGATACTGTCATAATTAATATGACCAAAACGAGCACACCACAACAAGTTGGAAGACAGAGTATCACTATGTTGTGCCAAAAGGGCAGAATTGGATGGAGAAGATGATCTCCCTTTGAGTTTTAAAAGTTTGTCTACTTCAACACCATTCATAAAAATCACATGATCATATGCTCTTTTTATTTCAATTATACCATCAAACATATGTATAGAATTCCCTTGCTTCATGATATGTATGAGAGACATCAGATTTCTTTTTAATTAAGGAATATAAAGAATGTCATGTAAAATATAATCAACAAGTCTTGGTAATCTAAGTGGAATAGATCCAATTCCTAAGGCTTTAACTGTGACTTATCAACAAAATAAACTATTCTGTCAATGTTATTACTAAATGTCTCAAAAAAATATCTTTTGAAGGTCATATGACAAGTGGCTCCAGTATCTAAAATCCAAGTGTCTTCCCAAGAATCAAAATAATTGCTAAAAACTTCATTGATACTAATATTACAATGGGCAACAATATAGTGGGAAGATTCAGGTGGTTTTCCTTTGTTTGGACACTGATGCTCTTTCTTCTCACAAATATTTTCCCAAGGAGTGCAACTATGAAAGGAAGTATGACCCAGTTTACCAAACCTATAGCACTTAACAGGTTGGTTATCATTCTGAAAATGTTTTTATTGTCTTTCATCTGGTTCTCTCTCACCTTCAAGAATATGGCCCCCCTGCTGCCTCTAAATGATATTTTACGACGACCTCTGCTACTGTGGTTATGTCTAGTAGACTCTTCTCTAGGCTTATGCTCTTTCTAAAGTAGACAGAAAGTCGAAACAATGGAATTGGAAAGAGATTCCTTCTTTCGAAAGGCTTTCTCTCTTTCAACAATTTTGTCTACAAGTACATCAAAAGTCATGGCTTTCATATGTCCACTAGATTGAAGAGACTTTGAGTAGTGTGAATAAGTAGAATATAGGGATTTAATAAATACAATGAGTTGCAGATCAACTTTGACACTAGTAGATTCAATATCATGAAAAAGAGATTTAATTTCTGAAGCTAACTTCATGGGATCATTATCTTTCAGTTCATGAACAATTGTATAATTTACAGCTCTGAATGAGAGTCATAAAGATATTTTAATTTCTTTAGTGCTGTAAAGAATATGTCGACTTACCTCTTCAGTTACAAAAGCAGAAATTAAAACATATGCCTTTTTATCTTTACTCTTCCAAATTGCAAGTTGTTTGTCATATGTAGGTTGCTCTGGTTAATTACCATCTTTTGGTTCATTGTCATCCTTTCCTTCACAAACATCCTCCCATAAATCATTAAAAAGAAGAGTGTTCTTTAATTTACGAAACCATTCTTAGTAATTCTCTTTTCTGGATAGCACTACTACGGAAAGCACTACTCCCACAATCGGTATTAAAGA
The DNA here is from genome assembly GCA_010110895.2 of Picea sitchensis. Taxonomy (NCBI): domain Eukaryota; kingdom Viridiplantae; phylum Streptophyta; class Pinopsida; order Pinales; family Pinaceae; genus Picea; species Picea sitchensis. Next base: position 1,155 of record SNQJ01S0303231.1, on the reverse strand, counting down.
ATGCATTGTAAGAACAATGTAAATGCAAATTTTGTTTGATTGAAATCAAAATATGCAGGAGGTACTGTGCAATCTGCGTGTAAATTAAATTCCACTTGCAATGAATTTAAAAAAAAATCTCACAAATACGAACTCGGGCACAGTTGAAAATCCGCCTGTTTACTTTTGTATATCCCGTTACGATCTAACAGGCACACCTTCGACCTTGGCTGCCGGACAGTATCTTTATTATGCCACCCAAATCCGCTTGTGAATTTCAGAGAAATGAGGTCTTACCAAGACGCCTGCATATTCCAGGCCTCTGATAAGTACTTTAATCACTGCTTTTCCAGCAATGAATATAGATCGGGATCTCTGTGCCTCCAAACAATAGACAGAGTCTCTCTGACTTCTCTCTGAACCAACAAATGATGGACAACAAATTGACAGGATCTGATACCACTGTAACAGGGCCTTGAAAGAAAAACTCCACAATGAAAATTGTTATTATTCAAATCATTATGAACAACGTACATGTCGTTGCGATTCTTAATGCCGCTACGATTAGGACGGTCAAAATGACGTAGTAACCGACTGGTCGTTGTGATTCTTAGTACCGCCGAGATTTGGATGGACGAAATGACATTGTAGCCGCGTGGAATACTGTTGGCAAATGACGTTTTCGTAGGGAGGTATACATGTGGGTTAGATATATGTTTTAGTACACTTGGACATCGTGCTTTTGTGGAGAAATATTTTAGTGGATGTGTGCACAATATCCTCATATATCGGCAAATTGAAACAAAATGAGGTGAAGGTTCTTTGGACAGCATGGCAAGGATACATCTAAACCTAAACCATTGTGAAGGAGGTCACATATGCCAACTCAGGGAAATGCTGTAGATAGGAGTCGAAACATAGGGAAATGGTGTAGATCAGAGTGGTTGTTTCCAGGCGAAGAATGAGACCGCCATCACGTGATGTGCATGTGATTTGATTGATATATTTTCCACATACAGATGAAGAAATATTTGGTTAAGAGTGTTTAATTCCACTCACTTTATTTGGAATAGAGTTATTGTATTATTTCTTTGGACATACAATGATAATATAAGTACTTGGTTGAGAAGTACTGTTATATGTAAATGTTGGCAATGAAATAGGTTGAAGTTTGTA
>SNQJ01S0303230.1:0-10470 GCA_010110895.2 Picea sitchensis | reverse complement strand
CTTGCAATCACCCCCCACGTGGAGGGGTGTACAGTATTCCAGGGTGTATAGTCTTCATGGGGTATAAACATGACTAAAAATAAATACCTATGAATCAAGAAGATAATCAGGCTCCCCAACCAATATGGAAAATTCTAGGCATGGAGTGAGAGGATTAGGAGAAGCCTCCAACATCTTGATTCAGTTAATTCTATAGCAATAAAATATGTTTTGTTTGTACAAGGATTAAATAAGAATATTCTTTCTATTTATACTTTAGAAGATAAAGGTCGAAAGGTAGATTTTATGGATGGCCAAGTCCTTTTATGGCCTAAGAGTTCAATTATAGATTCAACTATTGTGATTGGTGTCTAAGAGGGAGGATTGTATAAAGTGAAGGGACACCTAGAATAAGTCCTTGTACACAATAGTGTTAGCTCTAGTGAGATATGGAACTGAAGAATTTCTAAACTAAATTGCAGATTCTTACAATAGTTGAGCAAGATGGTTATGGGTATCCAGTTATTCAGGTAGAGCATGATGGAGTATTCAAAGGATGCACACTTGGAAAGAATTCCAAGGGAATATTTTCAAGAAATGATAAAATATCCAAAGGGATATTGGACATCATGCATTCACATGTATGCAGACAACTGATGGTTCCATCTCTAAGTAAATTGTGTTCCGATGTCATTTTTATTGATGATTACTCACATAAGACATGGATCTATTTCTTGAATCAAAAGATGAAGTTTTTAACAAGTTTCAAGAATTCAAGGCTTTAGTAGAAAATATCTCCAGAAGAAAGATTGAAATATTGAGGTTAGATAATGGAGGTGAATACACCTCAAATGATTTCAAATACTTTTGCAAAGAAGATGGGATTAAGGGGGAGTTTGACAAATCCCTACAACCCCCAATAGAATGGGGTTGCAGAGAGAAAGAACAGATCGATTCTAGAATCAACTAAAGCAATTATCCATGACCAAAATTTACCCATGCATATATGGGAAGAATCATCCATTACAACCATATATATCAAGAATATAACTCCTCATAATATATTGGGGAACAAGACACCAAAAGAAGTATTCACTGGAATGAAACTAGAAGTCAACCACTTGAGAATATTTGGTTGTCCATTGTACATATATGTTCCCAAGGAAAAGAGAATGAACTTGGAGCATTCAAGAAATAAGGGAACCTTTGTTGGATATAGTGACACCTCAAAGGATTACATAATATAAATCCCGAGACAAAGACAGATTGATATTAGTAAGGATGTTACATTTGATGAAGAAGCAACCTTCGGGAAATCTAGGGAGTCTCACATAGACAAGGAAAGAGAGGAGGAGGATCCAAGGGATTTAGTGATGATTGACTCTTCTCCAGAAGAACACATTCCAAAATATCAAAATGAGATAATAGAGCCAAAGATACATGTATATCCACCCAGAGAAGTTACAATTATGAGCAAGAGACCAGCATGGCTCTAGAACACTTTGTAAGAAGATGAAGGACATAAAACTCCCAGAGGCTCTTTCAAAGAGAGCAAGAGACCACACATTTTTTCCATCTATGTGGCACTGATAAGTAAACTCATTGATTTAGAACCTTCCACTTATGAGGAAGTTGCTAAGAAACAAGTGTGGAAGGATGCTATGATGAAAGAGTATTAGTCCATCATGAAGAATGATGTGTGGGAAGTGGTTCTGAGACCATAAGGGAAGTTATTAGTGACTTCCAAGTGGATATACATGATCAATCATGTTGTGGATGGAAGCATAGAGAAGTAGAAAGCGACATTTTTGGCTAGGGGATTCTCCTAGAAAGAGGGAGAAGATTCTGACGAGAATTTTCTCAAGTAGAAAAGTACACTTCCATCGGATCTATTATTGTTATTACTTCCATTATGGGATTGAAATTACACCAAATGGACGTCAAGACTGCTTTCTTTAATGGTGTAACTAAATAATAAGTGTACATAGAGAAACAACAAGGTTTTATAATCCATGGGAAGGAGTCCCATGTTTGAAAATTGAAGAAATATTTGTACATGCTTAAGCAGGAACCTAGGGCATGGAATGCCAGAATAGACAATTATCTAATGAGCTTGGGGTTTACCAAGAGTGATGTAGATCCCAACCTTTAATACAAGGTTTAATATGGTTTCCCATTGATCTTGGTACTATATGTGTGTTAGCACCATAAGTCACCCATAGATTGTGGCAAGGGTAAGCCCGATACCCATCAGAGTTTAATGTCACGGTGAATAATTTTGAAGGGTGGTCTAATGGATGCAGTCTCAAGATTATATCTCTTTAACTTAGAAAATTGGGTTGGGGAGGAATAGATAAGTGAGGTATTGATCTAACTTAAGCCGATAAGTTTTTATAGTGGTGAGTAGGCAGAAGAAACATGAGAAAAGGATGAAAGTCTGATTTGGATGTCTTGTCTTCCAATAGCCTGTAGAGGAAAAGTCTCAAATAGAAGATCCTCTTGGATCTGAAAACTTCGAGAAACTGAAAAATTTGCAACAACATATATAGTCAAACCTACACTATACTACAGTCACAACACCCGACTAGATCATCCATGCCTGAGCTTTCAGAATCAGAAGCAAAGAAATTAAAGAAGAAGTTGGCTGCCATTAAACAAGAAGTATCAAATAACAGTCATAACCAGAGAACCAAAGGCCTCATTAAAATATTACAATCAAGAGCGTAGCTCTACCATCGACACTAACTAAAAATGAGAATGACTCCTAAATACTCTAAAAGGAACCACAGTAGCAAGTTCGAACTATTACATTAAAGACATTACATCTGCATGCCTGCTGATAGACTGTGCATCCAGTCTTTGGCTAGTCATGAAGTTCAGTCAGATGCAATCGCGTTCGAGAATGGGCCTGCAAGTGATTTGACCAGCTGACAGTCCCTTTCCAGACTTTCCATTAATGGTGAAAACAATGTCCAACCACCACCAACTACTTTAATAACTACTTCCAAAGGATTGGGGAGGCTCAAGTCAGCTCTGCATTTGTAGGATGTGGTGACCTTCCCTTGCCTGTTTGTTTCTTTGTCGAACTGTTACAAGGGGACCCAAATGGTGGATGTGGATCTGGAAGGGACTATGGTTCCATCGACGTGGAGGTGAGATGAGAGGCTCCCACATAGACGGATGTGGCAGATGGAGGGTGACTGGGAAAGTACGAGTAGCGGAAAACATGGGTGTTGCATTGGGATAGGACAACAATGAAGTGGAAAGAGGTGATGGTGTGGGGAGAATAGGAAAGGTTGTGTCACTAGATGGGATGGGGACCGTCTTCCCAGGAGGAGGTGAGTGGTAGAACACCTGGTAGGAGGTGATAGGCGAGAGTGATAAGGGGACATGGTCTGACAGTGATTGGAGGATAGGTGTACCATAATGAGACGAGGAGGGAGAGTGGGCGATGTGATGGACAGAGGTGAGAGACGGAGTGGGAGACAGATGTCAGTGGGAGGCAGAAGTGGTAAGAAGTGGTGGTAAGCGGTCTACTCGGAGGGGGTAGGTAGTGGTAAGAGGTTTTAGGTGAGGGGGGTCTGAGTTAAGGATAGGGAGACATGTTAGTGTGGGGCCCACCTTTTAAAACCACGAACTCAAACCCCACCCCCCTCATTAAAGGCATAACATTGGGGGGGGGTCTGATATGGCTCTTTCACCATAGATATAGGCACGTGGATCTCAGTCGCCTAGATCTGTGTGCTGCTTAGCGTGATGCGCCTGCGCACACAAAACTTAGGATAAGTGGGTATTTTAACCCCTCTCTCACCATTTTTTCGCCAAAGGGGTCCCTCTTTTGGGAAAACACCCACCCCAAATTAATGTGATAACATTAGGCTCCATGGGGGATGGCTTGCTCCCTGTGAGATGCCAAGAACTCTTCTGCAATTTCAGTGGCTTTTTGTTGGGTTATGGAGTCACTTATAAAACTAAAAACAAAAGGAAATCAATATTTACAAATACATGGGAGCCACTTATGGCTCAAATAAAAAATTTCTTCAGAAAATGCCCATTCATAGGGCAATTAAAATTTTCCTCACCCTCCAAATACTACAACCTATAAGTATTATTTAAAAACACCTCAGATATCTTGAAGGGCTTGATCCATAGGGCTTCAAACTTGTTGTGCTTTCCTCTGTCATGTCTGGGTGCATCCCATTTAAGTACCAGATCTCCCAGCTGTAAATATTTTTTCCTTTCCTTTCTGTGAAAGGCTTGCTTGATCCTCTGCTGATGGTCATGAGCTTTTCCCATCACCTGCTCTCTAGTCTGTTGGGCTTCTACTAGTTGATGAATTCTTTTGATCATATTGTCAATCTCTCCTTGATAATCCTGAAAGAATTTCACTACAGTTAGGGACAACTAAGAATGAAAAATTGCTTATGTCCCATATACAAGTTGGAAAGGGGAGATGCCCAGGGACCTCTTGGTTTTCACTCGATCAGCCCATAGAGAAAATTTCAGCTTTGAATCCCAGGCCTTCTTATTGTCCTCCAACAGTCTTTTAATAATTTTAATGGGGATTTTTTTAGAAGACTCTGCTAGTCCATTTCCTTGGGGATAATAGGGGGTGGAATGGATTAATGAAATCCCAAACTACTCACATAATTTGATCAATGGTTAAAAATTGAAGGATGTAGCATTATCAGTGATGATTCTCTTCGGGAAACCAAACCTTACAATAATATCCTCCAAGAAACCAATGATCACTTTATGAGAAGAAATCCTTGTGGGGATAACTTCAATCCATTTGGTGAAATAACCTGTGGAAGTTAAGATCCACCTGTGCTGACCACTTGAAGTAGGATGAATTTCTCCAATAAAATCTAGGCCCCACTGTTGAAAGGGTCTTGAGGCTACTACAGGCTTCAACGACTGGGACTTGAGTTGATGCTTTCTAGATAATTTCTGACATTTAATACAAGCCCTAATTTTCTCACAGACATCCGTAAATAAAGTGGTCCAGTACTACCAAACCCTGAGAATTTTATAGGTCGTGGTCCTCCAGAAGTGATGTCCTCCACATAGGTTGTCATGGAATTCAAACATAATTTTTTGGGCCTTCTGTGGGTCTAAACATCTCAGAAGAATTCATAGAGGGTCTTTCTAATACAATACCTGGTCAATAAGGAAATACCTAATTGCTTTGAGATTTAGAGCTCTTTCTTTTCTCTTCCCCATTCCATCTGGAGGTCGCAGCTCTTGTAGAAAATATACAATGTCTTTGTACCAGGTACATCGCACCAGTGGAAGACGATCATGAGGATTTTTGTCAGACAATTCAGCTTGCTAATTTTCTAAGCAAGTGATGATGAAGTTAACCCCTAGAGCTTCACAATTAGATTCATCCAACAACTTGGCTAAAACTTGTCCTTTAATTAATTTGGTGGGTTTTATTTCTAGGTCGAATTCAAGGATTTTAGCAATCCATTTGCTCCTTCTCCTGTCAATATCATGTTGAATAAGAATGTCCTTCACATAATCTAAAGGAACATAAGCAATAATCTTTGAATACAAAACATAGACTTTGAAAGATTTAAGAGCTTTCACCAAGGCATAGGATTTCTTCTCCGTGATTTCATCTTTGATTTATGCATCTCTTAACGCCCTGCTGAAAAATGAAATAGGTTGTTCCAGCCCTTCAATATTCTTCTGCAATAAAACAACTGCCACTGTATCAAAAGAAGCAAAGGAAAAAATCAGAAAATCCTTAGAATAATCAAGATTGATTAGCACAAGTGCTTCAGTTAATGACTTTTTAATTTGGTCGAATGATTCCCTGGGCTCAAAAATCCATTTTACTTCATTTCCCTTCCTAAGCATGGATGTGATATGCTTCACCAATTCAACAAAGTTTGAAACAAACCTTCTCAGAAAATTATTTTTTCCCAGGAAAGACTGGACTTCCTTCTTGGATCTAGGAAGTGACAAAGTTTGATTAGCTCCTACCCTATTGGGATCAATCTTGACTCCCTCAGCTGATACTATGTGCCCCAATAACTTCCCTTCCTTCATGGAAAACAATGATTTCTTGGGATTTAAGGAGAGACCAAACCTTCTGCATTTTAAGAATACCTTTTTCAAATGGCATCAGTGTTCTTTATTAGATCTGGAGAAGAATATGATGTCATCCAGGTAGATGACTATAAACATATATTTTTTTCCAATGAAGGCGATGTCCATGGCTCACTGAAAGGTCGCTCCTGCATTCATCAATCCAAAGGGAATTTTGGCATACATGAATCTACCCCAAGGAGTGGTGAAGGTTGTCTTTTCTCTGTCTTTAGGAAGGACATAGATTTGATTGTAGCCATAAAAACTGTCAATCACGGAAATCCTAGATGCACCTGTTACCCTATGCAATATGTGTTCCATCTTTGGCAAGGGGTAGTTGTCCTTCTTTGAGCTCCTGTTTAGGTTCCTAAAATCGACACAAAGTCTTATTTCTCCATTATTTTTCCTCACCGGAACCATATTGGCCACCCATTCTGAATATCTCAAAGGGACAATGATCTGGGTGTCTAGCAACTTCTTTACCTCTCTTTCCATGATAAGCAACAGTATAGGATTTATTTCTCCTAATTTCTTCCTAAATGGCTTGGCCTCCTCTTTCAATGGAATATTATGCTCAATAAAGTTGGTGTCATATGTTTTGAGGTATTCATAGGTCCAGGAAAACACATCAACATACTCCTTTAATAGCTCGGCATACTCAACCCTCTACTTTATTGTCAAGCTACTTGACAACTTGACAAACTTACGATTGTCTTCAGTGCCAATATTGCACTCAGCCACATCAACATCATCATTTGAAACTTTAACCTTTACCGCCACATCATTTTGGTCAAATAATCTTTCCAAAGGAACTAGTCCCTTCGAAATGTGATTGCTCGATAACTGCATAATATGATGATTAGCAATCTTCTTTAAAAATACATCAACATGTGGGTGACTTTGAGAATCAGGATCTTGGTCTATGTTTAATGCATAAAATTCATCAATAGTTTCCAGGAACCTCTTGATCTCAAGATCATCCTCAAATACCTTCCAATGCTTGACATTGTCAGGTATAGAGGGTCTATATTTTACTTCTATATCATACCTAAGCTTAGGTGGCCAGGAGACTTTGAAATTGCTTGCTGAAATATCCAGAGAATCAACCATGACATTCTTTTCCCTTGCAATAAATGAAATGTTGAAAGCTGAGAAACAATTGTCAATGAGGTCCTATACTTCATTTCTGTAACTTCTGAGATGGGGGTGTTTGGCCTGATAAGTGTTTCTGATCTGCTGGACAAGAAACTCAGCATCTCCAAACACTAATAACTTTTCAATCCCCAAGTCCTTTGCAGCCCTCAATCCCAAAACGAGAGCTTTGTATTCTGCCACATTATTTGTAGTTTCAAAATCTAGTTTGTATGATAGAGATATGGTTTCCTAATCAGGGAAAATGAGAACTACTCCAACACCAACACTTTCTCTAGAAGAGGCTCCATCAAAAAACAATTTCCAAATAGAGGTAGTCAGGTATTTCTTAAAATCTTCATGTTTAACCAGCTCTGAAAGGGGGATTGGAATCCTAATCTTCTGAATTTCATGCTCAATGTTAAAACAAGAGGGGGGCTTAAGAATTTCTCTTACCTCTAGGATGGGACCTTTGGCTACTGGTGAGGAATTCTGAGCTTTTCTCTCTTTACTGTTGCTTGCTACATCATTGGAAATTTTTTTTGTCCTAGTTGGTTGCTCAATAACATCAGGATTTACAAATTTATTCTTGGACCTAAGGTTGTATCTATTTGGGTTTTCGTTGGTCTTATCCCCCTTACTTAATTCATTTAATTGAATTTCCATGAGAGACTCCTCATATGCCGACTGAGTTAAGTGAGGAGAAGGGGATGAATCTTCAAGACAGTTAATTTCTAGGTCTACGTCCTCTTCCTTTCCACCACTATCTATGACAAGGTTATTCTAAAGAGGGGTCTGGATTTTCTGATCATCCCTGTCTCTATTCCGAGGCTCCCTCTGTATAATCTGAGGAGCATTGTTATTCGGCCTCCTAAAGTTGCCTCTGTTATCAGTATTTTGGGGACTTCTGTATGTCTGCTTTCCCTCCAATTCCAACCTTTCCATTCTAACTGAGAGTGATTTTAGTAACTTGGTTACTTTGTCCATTTGAGGGGAAAGGGAAGAATAAATGGAGGTTGAGGCTTCACATATTCCTCTTCCTCTGTCCCTATCAGCCTTATCCCCGATTCAGTCCATTGCCAATATGTTAGACTCTACTTTTAGGGATGCATATTGCATGTGAGCCAAGGACGTAGCTCTTCTCTCTCTTAACAGGAGGCATAAGTCAGGGTCAAAAGCACTAGCATAAGTAATTTTGGTAGAGGCTTCTATAGGCTTTATCTCAACAGGGATCTTATTGTACATTTTGTTGAATCTTTTGGAGAAGTCAAAGATGGACTCTCCCTCTTTTCTCTTTAGGGACCCAAACTCAATGATATAGTACATGAAGTCAATTTTATCCCCCCACTATCTCAAGAAGATATCATCTAAAGCCTCAATCCCATCAATGGATCCCGGAGTGAGGGATCTGAATCATTTTCTAGCTTCTTCGTCAAGACTGTGGACAAAAAACCTCATCCATACATCTTCATCTACTATGATATAGTTATCAGCATAACTATATAAGGCTGGAAGGTGCTCCTATGCAGTAACATCTCCCTCCCGAGTGAACTTAGGTAGTTTATTAAGGTAGCCACTAGCTGGTAGGGAATTAAGAGGTTGATGTAAGATGAGAGGGGCGTATATGGAACCTACTATAGTATCCATTCTATTTCTAGGAGAATTAGCACCTGTGACAGGGATGATAGGTGGAGGATAATGAGGACAATATGGGGTTCGAACAGGGGAGAATGGAACTAAACTTCTAGGAGGAAAAGGAAACAACAATGGATTTGGAGAAAAGGCCACAGGATTTGAAGGAATATAGGTTTCCCTTTATGTACTAGCAACAATAACAGGAGGAGGGGTAGTAAATCCTGGGGTTGGAAAAAATTTTGAGGTCCTGGGTCTAGACCATGGTACAACTTTAGGGGAGAAAGAATTGACAAGGATTTCTCCCTCTAATCCCAGACCATGAGGGGAAAACTCGACATGAACACTCCCAAAATGTAATGTTCTAGATACTCCAACGGAAGGTATAATAGGGGAACGAGGAGAAGAAAAAGGATCTTATAAATAAGGATCATGAAAATCATCTAAAATACCTGGTTCAGCTACAAAATCTCCTTTTCATAGGGCCTTTCCTTTTATGATAATTTTCTCTAGGTCAACTTCAGGTGTTGCTAGGGGAAGCTACGGAGTAGACCTCATGTGTCTGCCTCGGGAAGCCAAAACTGAAATAGTGGAGTCACCAATAGATCTACATCAATGGGGTCACCACATTGAAGTCGCCAGGTGCATAGTTACAATCTTTATATACTGGTTTCTACTCGACCTTTAGAACCAGTAAGCTTTGTCGTTCAATCCGAGGGAAAATCTTCAACTTTGTCCCCGACAATGACGCCAAAAATTGTTAGCACCAGAAGTCACCCCTGGATAGCGGAAAGGGTAAGCCTGATACCAATCAAAGTTTAAAGTCATGGTGAATAATTTTTAAGGGTGGTCTAATGGATGTAGTCTCAAGATTATATCTCTTTAACTCAGAAATTTGGGTTGGGGAGGCATAGATAAGTGAGGTCTTGATCTAACTTAAGCCAATAAGTTTTTATAGTGGTGAGTAGGTAGAAGAAACATGAGAAAAGCATGAAAGTCTGCTCTGGACGTCTAGTCTTCAAACAGACTGTAGAGGAAAAGTCTCAAATACAAGATCCTCTTGGATCTGAAAACTTCAAGAAACCGAAAACATTGCAACAAAAGATATAGTGAAACCTACACTATACTACAGTCACAACACCTGACTGGATAATCCATTCTCAAGATTTTAGAGTCAGAAGAAAAGAAATGAAAGGAGAATTTGGTTGCCATTAAACAAGAAGTATCAAATAACAGTCATAACTAGATAACCAGAGGCCTCATTAAAAAATTACAATCGGGAGCATAGCTCTACCATTGAAACTAAGTGAAAATGAGAACGACTCCTAAATACTCAAAAAGGAACCACAACAACAAGTTCAAACTATTACGTTAACGACGTTACATCTGCATTCCTGCTGGCAGACTGCACATGTAGTCTCTGGCTAGTCGTGAACTTCAGTCAGATGCAATCGCATTCCAGAACGGGCCTACAAGTGAGTTGACCAGCTGGAAATTCCTTTCTGGACTTTCCATTAATGCTGAAAAAAATGTCCAACCACCACCAACTACTTTAATAACTACTTCCTCAGGACCAGGGAAGCTCAAGTCATCTCTGCCTTTGTAGAATGTGGTGTCCTTCCCTTGGTTGTC
>SNQJ01S0303229.1:0-10253 GCA_010110895.2 Picea sitchensis | reverse complement strand
GTGCTTAAACAACTCTTCCAAACTTTCTTTTATTTGAAACCCTAACTAACCCTAGCGTCTAGACTAACCCTAGCTGATGATGACGTCTTGCCTCTTTTAAACTTGTTCTTAGACCAAAAGTTGCGGCGGACTCATCTCTTTGTAGCCATAGAGGTTTCAAGCAATTTCGTTGGTTGATTTGTCAAAACGTCCACCTCTTTGACTAGCTAACCCTAACCCTAAAACAACAACATTATAGGTGACGTCATACTTGTTAAAGAACTTGTTTGGCCTTAAAACGTTTTGACATTTGTCACCTCATTTGATAGACTTTGAGTTGTTGATTGCATCCATAAGCTTGTTTGACAAAATGTCCTACTCATTGTCTTCAAATTTGACCTAATACTAGGGATGACGTCACCCTATTTCTGCAATAGTGACGCAACAACAATATTTATACGAGCAAGTTTGCATTGTGATAATACAAAGATTTGACTTTACACATTAAATGCTATTATTACTGGTGTATTTATTGAAGAAGTGACATTAACATAAGCTTTTATTGCAATCATTGACTTCATCAATAATTACTCTTATCATTGCTCATATATACTTAAAGATAGTCATTAAATTGTGAAGTACTAACCACTGCAGCACGTTCTAGCTTTTTGTCTTGTCTCGCAAACAGGTGCTTTCCAGTGGGACTCTTCTTATTTTGACTATCATATTGGCAGTAATCTGTGAAGGGAAGCCTATCCTTAACCTTTGAAGCTTTAACCCTTGATCCTTCTCCTTCAGAACCCCAGATTACTAGGGACGTCTCCCTTGGGATTAGCTATTAATGGGTGTATTTATTGAAGAAGTGACATTAACATAAGCTTTTATTGCAATCATCAATTTCATCAATAATTACCTTTATCATCGCTCATATATACTTAAAGATAGTCATTAAATTGTAAGTACTAACCCACTCTAAAGACGTTCTAGCTTTTTTGTCTTGTCTCGCAAACATGTGCCTTCTAGTGGGACTCTTCTTATTTTGACTATCATATTGGCAGAGACCAAGGAAGGGAAGCCTATCCTTAACCTTCTTTGAAGCTTTAACCCTGATCCTTCTCCTCCTCTGGTAACCCTACATTACTAGGGACGCCTCCCTTGGGATTAGCCAATCTAAATAGAAAGAGCTCCCCATTGTGGTGACATTGTGTGGGATTGGTTTAGTTATGCCATTTTGACCTCTTTTCATCAATCCTTTATCCTAAGTAAAAACTGTGCGATAACAGGGCACACAATTTAGGAGGAGTTGGGCTCGATTGTCGAAGTAAAAGGGTTTTAAATAACGATTAATGTCTTGACCTTAGGTTTTGAATAGAACTTGAACAAACCTCAAGTAAGTCAAACAAATTTGTAACATTACTAAAAAATCCCTATTATAGGACCAAAACACTATTCAATGTAGCCCAAATGAAAAAAAAAAAAATGACTCCTATATGGAAAACGATGGAAAATATTCCTACTCCATATTTGCATATAATTTTGTTATTGACATTTTTGTACTAGTGGAAATTTTATGGATCCTTATGGATTCTAAGATATAAAATTACATTAAAATGGGTAAAATTGGTGATCAATTGTCATTTTGAAGGAGATATAGAAGATGAATATTGAAACAACATAATATATATATGAACATTGTTGAGTGCTTAAAATCAATGTATAATCTTTTCCCAATACAAAAATTATTCCATTTATTCTTCAATAATCCTCCATTGGTGGTGGAAGTTGGTTTCCAACCATGAAATTGCACCTACAAAGACCTGTTGGAAAGCAGAAGGATTTTATGAAGGCATGAAGTATACATGAATTTATAAGTGGTCTACATGCGTTTGGCGGCAAGAATAAGGTGCTAGATGAAATTTCGTATTTAAATAATGATTTCATACTAATAGTCTTTAATTTATGGAGAAAAAAGTACTTAGATGAGAGCAAAAACAAAGACAAGAAATAATTGATGAAGCTTGTGAAATTTATCAACTAGTACTTGTTTATCGATTTTATTACTAGTTCCACAGCAGTACTAGATGCAGGAATATGTGTCTCAAACGAATTTTAAAAGGAGCAATGACAAGACATTGTACTAGGACTAGACATGGGCAACGGCTGCTGACTTGTCATGAATGGGGCCAACATTGAAATTTTCATAAACTGCTTTATATGCACCTAAACTTGACATGATAGACTATTCACATGCCTTAAAAAATATGGGAGGTTGTCTCAAAGATGATTCAATACACCCAAATTTGTTTCCACTAATAATTTCATCATGTAAACTATAAACCCCATTTTTCTTTCAAAGTACTTAAATTGGGTGACACAAGTTTAAAGTTGCTTCACGCAAGAGGCTAAAACAAATTTCATCATATTGATAGTTCACATGTATCCCACATAAGTTTTTGTTTTTTAAAATGAAATAAAATCATACTCTTTACTCTTATTCATGCTAAGAATAGATGTCAAGGGTCTATTTAGAATTAAATATGCAAACCACCAGTTTCCATCTTCTTCAATCTTTGTTGGGTGGATCTTATTTTATCCAACAATTGCATCCCAAACTCGACCTTTTTCTTTCATAGCCTTGGCCAAACTAAAACCCTTTTAGTATTAATACATGGAGCTCCCAACAATATATCCATCGTCATGGTCGTGCTCTTGGGTATAATGTGTTCACTTGAGTAACCAGTGGCAATTTTCATTGGTTTTCTAGAACAACCACTTGGGTATGTATTGTGCCTTCATTGTGATCTAGGGGGGAATTTATATGATTAGGTGGTTTCCATCTACTTGCAACTTTATTTAGAAAATGTCATGGAAAGGAAGGCCAATAAAGACTATAGTTACAAGGATATCTCCATAAGTTCATTAGTTGGCAAAGGCCAAGGATGAACCTAATAAGGAACCCAATGAAGGAAGAAGAGAGTTCGATGAAGGAAAAGGGCTATAAAATAAATTGAGATGAACATTTGTAGGAATGATTATACCTACAAATATATCCTTGAGGACAATTTTGTAGTTTGGTCTAAAATTAACCTTAATTGCAAGATTCCCTTTCTTGAAATTGAGGGCAGATAATTTAGTAGGAGTTGGACCCGATTGTGAAAGTGAAAGGGTTTTAAATACCGATTAATGTATTGAACTTAGATTTGGAATAGAACTTAAACAAACCTCAACGAAGTCAAAAATATTTGTAACATTACTCGAAAATCCCTATTATAATACCAAAACACTATTCAATGTAGCCCAAAATGAAAAAAGTGACCGGTGAGGGAAAACGATGGAAAAATATTCCTACTCCATATTTGTATATCATTTTGTTATTGACATTTTTTCTAGTGGAAATTTTCTAGATCCTTATGGATTCTAAGATTGAAAATTACATTAAAATGGGTAAAATTTGTGATCAATTGTCATTTTGAAGGAGACATAGAAGATGAATATTGAAACAACATAATATAGAGATGAAGGTTGTTGATTGTTTACAATCAATGTATAATCAATTCCCAATACAAAAAATTCTTCCATATATACTTTGATAATCCTCCATCTGTGGTGGAAGTTGGTCTCCAACCATGAAATTGTACTTACAAAGTCTTGTTGGAAATCAAAAGGATTTTACGAAGGCATGAAGTACACATGTGTTTATAGTTGGGCTACATGCATTTGGTGGCAAGAATAAGACACTAGATGACATTTCATATTTAAAAAATGATTTTGTACTAATAATCTTTAATTTATGGAGCAAAGAAGTACTTATATGAGAGAAAAAACAAAGACAATAAATAACTAATGAAGCTTGTGCATCAACTGCTGATTAAGGTTGGTTATCATTGATGTCAACCCTGAAGAAAGTTCTAGAGGAATTATGGTAGCAATGTGGTTCGGGTAATGACCAAAGGTTTTTCATTTATAATGGTATGATTTTTAATATATATCTAGTTGCAATACTCATTATATATGGATAGTACATGTCATTCCACTGTGGTATGTGGAACATCACATACTTCTCACGGTTTGAGAGTTATGGCCTTACAAAGTTGGAGGACCCTCATATGTTGGCTTGAAGCCCCAAAAGGTCAAATAAGCCAAAGAGCTTTGCAAAGAAGAAATTATTTAAATGATAAAGTAAAGTGACAAAGTCAAGAAGGATTATTTAAATAATAAAGTGAAGTGAAGGACAAAAATCAAAGAAGATTATTTAAAATGATAAAGTGAGGTGACAAAGTCAAGGAGGAATATTTAAATGATAAAGTAACTGGAACTCTTCTAATTATGGAAAGTGGTTAACCCTAAAATGAGGAAAATAGGTTAAGGACCTATAAATGGGTTACTTGATTCCATAAATAGGTCAAGTGACCTAGAAATGGGTTAAGGACCTAGAAATAGGTTAAGGACCTAGAAATGGCCAAGTGATCTAGAAGATGGAGAGTATAAATAAGAGGTAAGGCTCTCATTTAATCACACTTGAGTATTGAATATTTATAGGTGAATGAGATAACCAAAAGATATCTAAGCCAAATTTCCAAAGGAAGGTGAAGAAAAGAGGGTTGGAATTCAAGGGAGGATAAATTCTTTTCTATTGATGCTTTCTAAGGTATGTTATTTTACAAAAGTCATCTCACCATTTTTGCAATAAATTGTTTTATAGAATGTTTCATACCATGAGATTGGAGGAAACATATCCAAGTATCCGGTGGTAAAAAAATGATCTTATGGTTCATTGTATTTTGGGAGTTAAGGCCCCGTGGAAAATAAATTGTATTAGTCCCAAGAATTAGTCTAAAACAAAAATTTCGGGTAAACGCCATAACTTCTTAATAACATATAAAACTTTAGTAAGACCAAATGTGTTGCTTAGAGTACAGACTTGTTAGCATGTTTTAACAACATTTTCATCGATTCAACAAATATTCTGCGTGGAATGCCTCTACAAGTTCACTCTCTAGAATAAGCCGTAATTCAACAAGGTATGCCATTTTGCTATAACTCCTTATGAGAGGTTACAAGTAGTAAAACCTAGAAGAATTTCATAAAACACAATCATCTAACATTGTGTGCATCGCTTCATATCTTTATTCATTATAGGTACATAGTTATGATTATTTCAAGTTAGGCTGCCGGACTAATCCAAAACTAGTCATGTGAGACTAAAGAAAGCTTGATGAAAATCCTAGTCTCTGGTTGTTAAAGCATAAAGAGCTCGTAGGTATGTGATCATATAAATCGGCCCATTATGAAAGCATAAATCATATTTGGATGATGAAATTGATGAGGATTTAGTTAAGGTACATGTTGGGCATGGTTGAGACAAGTAGTTGATGAGTTGGCACATACATGAGGTGTATAGTTGATGATGCTATACATATTGATGATTCATAGTTGATGATTAGTTGACACATGATTGGTACATACTTTGTACATGGTTGATTTATATTTTTTATGGTACATGTTGATTAGCCACATTTGAAAATGGTTGGTGCATAGTTGATGCAACTGTTTATGGTACAAGTTGATCAAAGATTGTTTGGTACAGGTTAGTTCATGTTTGATTCACTTGTTTATAGCACAGGTTGATTACAATTTGATTACAAGTTGATTACAAGTACAGGTTGATTACAGGTTGAGGTAGAGGCTGATGCATGGTTTAGGGTTTATTCGCATTGTAAGCCATAACCCAGATATCTCATGCTGATAGCGTGACAATCGGTTTCATCATCTCTACTCTCTACTCGTATGCTTGGACGAGGAAGGACAGGTGGTTGTAGCGAGGGATGATTTTAAGGATGAAATTTATATTAAGATGTAGAAACATGGGCTAGTATTACTAGTCCTTAATATTCAAAATGTATAATGTTTACGCTTGTTTTATAAAATATTCAAATTTCTAAGGATTTTATATACTTTATATAATTTTTTTGGCTATTTTAAGGTAAAATAATTTTATTCTATGGAATTTAAGCACTATTTTAGAAAAAATGGAAATTTGAGAATCTTTTGGGAAAAACCATGGAAAATTAGCCCATTTTAAAAATTTAGCCCCAAAAATAATCTATGGTTGTAGCCTTCCTGGGCTTTTAGCCTCCCCTTCCTGCTTGCAGCCAGAATATGGGAGTTGAGCTCCTCTGTGTTGTAGCCTAAGAAAACAAGGGGGGTTGGAGCCTCTTTTAGCTGTTGTATGATGGAAAACAAAGGAAGTTGGTGCTCCAATGAATGTAATTTTCCAAGACATATAAGAAAAATCATTATGTGGTTTTCTCCCGCTTTGGATTTCCAATGCAAAAAATGGTGTATTGTGTATGTGCATGATTTTCCATTTTTTCATTGCTTATCTACTCTACAGTAGCTTATTGATGATAATTCTACATTGATATAACACTTGGATGGTATGGTTAAAAAATGATTAAATTTCTATTACCGATTCACCCTCCTCAATAATTCAATAATTGGTAATGTGAGTAGGTTACTCTTAAATGAGTTTAACCACTAAAAGGTAGATCATGGAGAGAAACAACTTGTATAAAAAATGGAATACCACAGCTCAATGGACAAAAGTATGCATTTTGGAGCATAAGGATGAAAACATATATACGTGCACATGGATTTGAAATTTGGCAATCAATTGTAGATGGATACACAAGCACTCAAAGAAGCCTCCACCACCAACAAATGACAAAGCAGTTGAACTCACCGACAATTCCAAATCCAAAACTCAGATTGAATGGTCTTAGTGATACGATTTTCAACAAAGTTTCACATTGTAAATCGGCCAAAGAGATTTGGGACAAACTTCAAAACATTTCATGAAGGAGATTCAAAAGTCAAAGACACAAAGCTTCAAACTTACAGAGTATCGGGCTAGATCAACTTAATAAGAAGAAAGATGAGAATATTTTAGATTACTTTTTATGAATTGATGAAACAAAGAATGCAATCATGTGGATTGGGAGAAGAAATCAAAGAATCTCAGAATTATTCAAAATTACTAAGATCTCTTCCTATGATTTGATCCCTAAGTATATCAACACTAGAAGAAAGATCGATCTAAAATCAATACGCATGAATTACATGCAATCTTCACAAGATATGAAATGATAACTGAAACGTGAAAAATCTAGATATAAAAGAAGAAGATTTCAAAGCATCCAAAAGTCAAAGAAAAAAAGGGAAGAAAAAAGAAGAACACGACAACAAGAGTGAGGTCTCAAGATGATGAAGAAGTGGACAACTCCATCAAAAGAAATGAACAAGGGAACCAACGATGGGTATAGAGATAAGCTTCCTTTAATTTGTTTTAATTAGGATGGGT
Source organism: Picea sitchensis (assembly GCA_010110895.2). Classification (NCBI taxonomy): domain Eukaryota; kingdom Viridiplantae; phylum Streptophyta; class Pinopsida; order Pinales; family Pinaceae; genus Picea; species Picea sitchensis. Next base: position 2,914 of record SNQJ01S0303229.1, on the reverse strand, counting down.
ATTGGTCATTTTTCTAACAAATGTCCCAAAAAAAGAGAAGTGATGAAGGTTAATCAAAGGAAAACAACATATAAAGGCTAAAGAGCCACAAAAAAAGTTTTAAGAAAAGTTTATGCACCAAAGAAGACCTATCATCATGAAGATTAGTCATGGGATGTTGGAGACAAAAAATAGTTCTATTCATGGCAAGAGAAGACTCTGACAAAGAAGACTCAAGAAGAATATGAAGAAGTCAAGAAGAATATGAATAAGTCGAACAATAAATTGAAGAGGTAGAAGTTGACTACTAAGAGGAATTAATGTGCGCCATGGTTATGAGAAGAGAAAATAAGAAAACAAGAAACAACAAGTTTAATTGGACAAGAAAGAAGACACTCAAGAACTATAACAAATGATCACAAATTTGAAGGTTCAAATAGAAGAAGATAAAGGAATTGAAGAAGCACTCCAAAGAACAACTAGAAGAAAAATACAAGATCATTGGAAATTCTAAAGCGTAGATTGGCTTCACATTAAGAAAGGATCTTCAAAAAGAAAATATGTAACAACTCAAAAGTTTTGGATGACATTATCAACAAGTAAAAATCTTGTCATGACAAGTCCAAACTTGGATACAATCGACATAAAAAAGGATCAAGCTCCAAAACAACAGATCAAGAAACATATCCAAAAAAATATATGAAGAAACAATCAAGGGAAGTGAATATCTAAAAGGAAAGGACATGGACACTCCTCCACCGAAGATTCATATTTCATAATCAACAACCGATAGATAGGCCTCAAGAAGAATAAGAATTTATAAGAGTATCTCCTTTCTCAGAAGATCTTCAACCTGTGTATCAAACTTCTTTTGGCTTCTATGTTATGCATGTAATAATTTTGTACATAAAGTTTTGAATCATAGATAACAACAATAGGATTACAAACAAATTTGAAAGTCATACACAAAGGGTTATCCAAAAGGCCTAGTGAAACACAGAAGAAGTTACAATAGGTTTGAATCTTGAGCACCAAAGTTGAATGTTACAAATGTAAAAATTTTGGACACATGGCCAAAGATTGCGTAATGACAATCCCTCCTAAAGAACCGCAAAAAAATAACAACAAATATAGACATGAACCTTAGTGCTGACATAACCTTATAAAAGGACATGGATAATAAAGCAAGATCAATATAGCAATGAAGAATGTACACCTCGCCTACAAGCTAAGAAGAAGAAACATGGTTGGTATGTTGACAGTAAGTGTTCAAAACACATGACAAGTAATACATGTGCTTCTATTACATTACGTGCTGAAAGAGATGGATTAGTCTCCTCTGAAATGATGATTCACCAAAATCATTGGAAAAGACATACCAAAATTGGGAACAAGAATACAAAGGCAAAATTTTTCCTCAGAGAAGATATGAAACATAATCTCTCTCTATGTGAGTCAAATGTGTGACCAAGGTCATAACCTACTTTCATTCACAAAAGTGTGAGAGATAGAAAAGAAGGTTCAGAAAATTGATTGCTACAACAAGCAGAACTCGCTAAACATATTTGTTTTGAATGAAATTGGAAATGAAAAGGTTTTCTAGGAAAGGAAGACGAAAGTTGGCTGTGGTGGAACATAAGAATTGGCTCATACATTTGGATAACATTATCAAAAGTCGAAAAAGAGAAGTAGTCAAAGAAAATTCCCGACTTAGAAACCAACCAACACTTCATGCAAGCAATGTCAAAAAGGAAAGAAAAACAAAAGACCAAAGTTCAAATCAAAGGAATATTCAATGACAAGACCACACCAGAATAATCGATCTAGTTGGACCAACTACATCAAAGGGCTTAAAAGATGATAAATACTTTTATGTTATTAGTTACGATTATACACGAAAGGACCACAGCTTTCTTTCTCAATAATAAGTCGGAAGCTTTTGAAAAAATTCAAGATATACAAGGAAATGGTTGAAAAATGAAATGGATTCAAAAATCAAATCTTGATATATGATAATCGAGGAGATTTCACTTCATAGGAATTTATGGACTACCGCAGAGTTGCGGAATAAAATAAAAATCTCCATCAAGTAGGGACACCCTCAAATTTAATGGATTTGTTGGAAAGAGAGAATAAGACAGATAGGAAATGGCTCAATGCTAATGGATCTAAAATTGATGATATTTTTGGACATAGGCGCTAGACAAGGCAAACTACATTCAAAACAAAGTAATGCTCAAACATTGACAAACTCCCATTTAGCCATGGAAAGGAAGACCAACAAATGTAAAGCACTTCGAAGTTTTGGAAGCAAATGATACATCAAAAAGAGAAGTTGACAAATGGGAAAGTTTGACTCTCGTGGAAAAATGATTACTTGTTGGTTACTCAAGTACAAGGAAAGAATACAAGTGTTACAATATGAGATTGAACAAAGTTGTAGAAAGCATCAACGTAACAATTGATGAAACAGACAGACCAAAATCAAATCAAGAAGAAAATGAATCGAAATATCTTTTCAAAGAAGAAGCAGAAGCTGAAAAGGAAATAGAAGAGGAAGATGAAGAGAATCTGACAGAAGCATAAGAGAAAGTTGAGCAAGTTCCTCCCAATAGACCTAGAAGACGAGTACAGAAGAATCATCCTTTAGATCAGATTATCAGAAACAAAGACACAGGAGTTGAGACTATAAGAAGAATCCATTCACCAGAACAAACACACCTAGCACTCACATCTATGATTGAACCAACCTATTTTGAAGAGGCCAAGAAGGATGAATTTTGGAACAAGGGCGTGGATTAATAATTGGATCAAATAGAGAAAAATGACACTTGGGAAATGGTTCTAAGACCAAAGGATAAGAATGTGATCGGCACAAAGTGGGTATACAGGAATAAATTGAATGAAGATGGACAGGTTACAAGGAACAAAACTA
>SNQJ01S0303228.1:0-10308 GCA_010110895.2 Picea sitchensis | reverse complement strand
GTTCAAATGAGTATTATCTATGATAAAGCAACATGTATCCACCAACCAACTAATATTTCTTAGATCCATTAGGTATTATTCCAATTTCAATCCTTCCACCAACCTATTCGAGGTTGAAGCCCTAATTTGATGGAGAGAGAATAAGGAATAGTCTCTTTAACCCATTCCGACACAAGTCCATGTTGATTGGGTAGACCAAGTCAACTAAGATAAGGCCTAATTTGATGGAGAGAATAAGGGAAAGTCTTCTTAAATTGTTCAAGTACAAGTTTATCTTGATTATCCAAATTAATCCCTTTGAGATAATTTTCGATTTTAACTTTACAATACATGACTAAGTGGGAATGGTAATATTGCCTTCACCAAGGTTCAAATTTTCTATAAACAATGTCCCTATGTAAATAGGGCCAAGTCTTGGGTGGGATATTTTAAAATTTTAACTTTACAATAAATGGTTAAGTGAGGATGGGGATATTCCCTTCAACAAGGTTTAAATCCTTTATAATCATGTTTTCATATGCAAACAAGACTTGTCTTGGATGACAAATATATACTCCACTCAAAACTATGCCTCACCTAAATTTATTTAACCCAAAGATTCTTTATTGAATGTTGTAGGCCCAAATTTTTTTCATTGTATGTTGTAGGTATCTTCAATGAATGTTGTAAGCCAACTATACGTCATTGCTAAGTTATGGAATAATGAGGATTGGTAAGAAGAAATTAATTGCAATATTTAGGTTAGGTAAGGTTGTCCCTTTTCCCCTACTCTTTCTGGCATTTATATTGACAAATTAGAGGTATGTTGGAAGAAGCAAGTGTGTTGGCTCTACTTTACCTGTATTAGTCACCATCCTTCTTCTTCACATCGAGGATATGTTCTTTTGGAGAAGTTCCTCTCTAACCTCGGCAAACAACTAAAAATTCTCAAAGATTTATGTTCTAGCATTGGTGTGTCAGTTAATATTGATAAGACAAAGATTATGATAATTAAATATAGGAAGATTACTTGCACTAATTTTGTGTATGACAATAACAACTTAGAGGAAGTTAATTCATACAAGTATCTTGGAGTTAGCCTTCATCACAAGCTTAACTGGAACTATAACATTGAGAAAATGATTAATAGAGGACAAAAAGCCTATTTTGATCTTGAGAACAAGTATAAATCCATATATTTCTAGTATTGGGAAAAAACAAATTCCTCTCTAAGACACTTGTTACTCCAACGATCTTTAGATGGATGTGTGAAGTTTGGTGTTGCTACATCTCTAGAGAATCTTGGAGGAAAATCTAGCAAATCTTGAAGTGTTTTATAATTTATAATCTTAAGATTAAAAACAATACCCTATCCAATCCTCCTCTTAAATGCTAGTCTTTTACCCACTGAGAGTATGGCTATGATTAGGTACCTATTGTACAAGTAGAAAATAACTAACATGAAAGACAAGAGGCTTCTTAGCATCACTTCAAATTCTAGTTAAAGTCACTTGTGACTTAATAGAGGGTGCATAAAGATGTTAATTCTTGAGCAAACCACCATTGGGGAATAGAAGATAAGACCGCTTTGAAAAATATTGATACTATTAAAAACACTATCACATCTAAATTTAAAGAGAAATTGTGGTGCAATGAAAAATAGAGAATACAGGAAAATTAAAATACTATAAAGAGAACATTAACCAAATTATTAAAAATATCTTTTTTGTTGTAACCAACTTAAAGAGTAAATTCAAGATTGTTAAGATAAGAACAAACTCTCATGAGCTTCATGGTGGAAACTAGGTGTTGGACAAATCCTAAAACTTTTGTGGGAAGAAAGTAAGAAAGCTTCTTTCCAATCTTTTTAAACATAAAAACAAAATATTGAAACAAACAAATTAATTCCTTATCATTTTTTTTAAAAAACTATGGTAAATCATACTTGATATTGGTTCTAAAACTGCTAAGAACTCGTTTCTGTACTAAATCACAATTTTTTATTGTTTAAATTGCATTTTTGAATGCAGAAATGGATTAGGTCTGTTGAAAAACCTTGAAACACTCGGATTACATATAATTAACCACTCAAATTTACAGATACAACAATTTCTGACTAGATTACTTACAAATATCCCTGAAAAATATCACCACAAAAGTTTAGTCTAGACTTAATGAATAATGAATTATTTGAGGTTGTAAAATTTTATTTATATACAATGATATTGTTACCTATCAAAATCGGACAAAAACTAAATCAAGCACGCTCCCAAAACATCATTTACTTGAACTTTTATGTTTTTGTTTTTATTTAAAAAAAAAAGAGGTGTGCCAAGCCTTCAGATTTTACCTGTGAGATAGCGATTGCATCGTAGTGTGATGTTTTCTTTCATAGTCTCATCTACGGCTACCCACAATTTTTGGCACACCGTGTGTGTCGAAACTGGAACATGCAGGAGGCCATTTCTACAATTTGCTGGCCTTTAACCCCGATAATGTCGAAGGGATTGATTTAATACAATGGCTATGCCACTGATTCGAAGAAATCTTGATCTGAAGAGAGTTATTATATCATATCGTGCGTTAGCCAGAGCCCCCTTTCATTCCGAGCCTTCAAAACACAAGGGAAATGCCAGTCCGAACAATTATTTGGGGGCATCCCGGCTTCCCAATACGGTCTCAATTTCAAAGGGAACTAACAATTTGAAGGGCATGAAGATTGAACTACTGGACTCTGACCTTTTCTGGGCGCCATCTGTATTTGCTGATGTCTCGAGGGTTTCATCTGATTGCTCTGGTGTGTCTGGCAATCATGCAGAAATTCAGTTGAAGGAAGCCCCAGGACATCATGATATCGACAAACTGGAGGTTAATTTATCTAAACTTGTGCTTTATGTATTGAAATAATTACAATCTGTGGGGTCTGCTGTTGTGGAGTCGTGTGCCCACAAAGGCTCAATTGCTCGAAAGGGTAATAATATCGTTTTGCCAAAATCACTCAGGCCTAGCACCTGTTTCGAGCAGTGGCACCTCGTTTTGATTTTGAACTGGCTAAGCTCAGGGCTTAAATGTAATTCCATGTTCTTATTAAGTACCCACAATCTCCTTGTTGCTCTGAAGGCTTGCGCCAGCCGCCAATAAATTTTTGATCATCAGTTTATCCACTTAAAGTTTCGCTCAAAACTGTCCCGGCGATCGGGAGTGGAAAGCTCTCCTGGATTGGACCTTTGGTGGATGTGGTAACAAGCCATCGTACCGACCCTATATCGGCTAATTCTGTTCTATGTATTCATACTTGTGGCCTTGGAAGCTTAATCAACCTCCCCAAGTGAATTACAACGTCCTTCCCCCAGTCAAATGTAGCAAGATAAGAGTCCATTATCACCTACCGGAATCTGTGGAAACATTACTCAGTTATTGTTGGCGGCCAAGGGCATCGAACCTGAATGTTTTCGCGGAGAAAATTCCATTTGTTTGCAAACCTGCCAATCTCCGTAAATTTCCACTTTTGTTGACCCAGAGTTTGAGTTTCACTTTTCAATTTTAAGTAATTATGCACAATCAACTTGAGTAGGCTGCTTTCGCAATGACCAGGTGTGGAGTTACCTTTCAACTGATTGAAATTCAGCAGCCATTTGCATTTAGTTTCCTCATAAGAGCAAACGAAGGGAGGTCCTATTGGTTTATGGAGATATGAAGGCTTGGCCTGAATCCCACCAGGAATGCCAAACTAATACTCCATCATATTATTGAATGGAGGAGAGGATGAGAGCTGTGAAGTAACCCTATTAAGCTATCAACAGCTTGATACTACTTGCAATGCATTGCAGGGCAAACTGAAGTGTAATAAAATAGCTTTAGGGCAATTACCATTTTCATTTTGTTAGGCAATAATTTCGGAAGGGTATATTGGTTATCACACTTAGAGTCGGAAGTCAGCCTCAATAAAGACGTCTTATTAGAGTTGTATTTTAAATTTTTATGGCAGGATGTTATTATTTTAGACATTTGAGTTCAGCTTCTAGGCTCAACTGCAAAATGTTGATATGTTAGATTATTCATGCTGGTTACTAGGTGCAAGTCCTGGAGGTGGTGATTGATTCTGTAGGATTTATTTTGGAGGTGGTGATTGATTCTGTAGGATTTATTTTGCTTGTTTCAATCCCACTTCTTCACTTATATGAGCATTGCCCAATACAATGAGTGCTAAGTGAACTATTCAAGCTCATGTGAAATTGTTCATTATGACTAATGCTTATGAGAAATGGGTCTCACTGAGTGACTTAATACTCTACACAGTTAATCTCAAAAATGACATTGTGTCATTTTCTTAATACTCTACACAGTTAATCTCAAAAATGACATTGTGTCATTTTAAACTTGGCTAATCATAAATGACTTGAGCATGATCAACATTACTCATTTGCTTTTAAGCATTATGGAGGATGATCAACATTACTCATTTGCTTTTAGCATTATGGAGCATGATCAACATTACTCATTTGCTTTTAAGCATTACGTAGCAYGAGTTATGTTGAACTATGYTTAATTGTTATCAATAATTGAGTGCAATTGATCAACAAGGAATGGGTGCCACTATCCTAGATTTGTTTATGTTATGKTTTTGCATCAAGGTCTTTCTCTTTTATWTCTTTTCAATATTCCTGATATTTGAATGATRGCAATCTAATTTCTACTTTWATRGAAGGTAACTGTAAAGGAAAAGATATTTAAAAGCCCATATGKACCCTAGTTATGTTCCCTAGGTCTTACGCATGTATAGGGAATTTTGCTGTTGCAGACTTGAAATGTGAAATCCTTCCATTTTTCATACAAGGTTTTGTGTCAGCTAGTCTGATATATCAATCTCCCGAATACTTGCTTCAGATGTCAAATCCATGATCATAGGATTAAGGACTGTCCTTTCAAGGCCAAAGTAGAATCTTATGAGTTGCAAGCCTTCGGGACCCTGCAAGGTCGGACTTAAATGGCCTCACCCGCTGTAGATAATGAAGGTTGGGTGAAAGTAGTCAAGAAGGGAAAAAACTCCATAATCTTGGAAGGCTTAGTCGACCCTGTGGCTGGTTGTTGGTCAGCTCTGAAAAAACTTATTACCTCAGCCATGGGCAAAGAGCATATGGGGTCCTCCCATCCACATCATTGGGAGGGGTAGGGTGAGCCTATGAGGTGAGGGGATAGGGCCTTAGGGCATGGTCTTCTCTTCTGCTCCTACACTCTTGGCTGGTTAAAGAGGTCCAAGATTCTTAGAAGAGGCCAAAGAATACAATCCTAAATGACTAGTTTCTGCCTAAGATGTAGTCTGCAATTTCTCCTAATACCCTCGACTCATTTTAGGTTGTAGGAAACACCCTATCCGTCCTTGTATTCACTGCCCGAAATGTTTTGGGTACAGATACGCACCCAAAATTTCCTACAATGTTTCAGGCCTGTTACCACTGTTTTCTGCACCTCAAATCAGATCTGAAATATGAAGAAATCTGCACAGAAAAAGTGTTAAGTATAGGAAATCTGCCCCCAATATGTCACTGACAGATTCCTCGCCATTCAGGCTGGTGCATGCCAACCACAGGGGGGTGTCCTTAGGATTTTTGCTTGCTGTCCACCACCTATAAAATCTGCAAAACAGCACAATATAACAGCAGCAAACAAAGAAGTTTATGGCTGCTTTTAGACAGCCAAAGGTTCCAAATAAATTTTTTAAGTGTTTTGGTGGAATCCCTGCAATCGGTAGCTCAAAATCAGTAAGTAAAAAACGTAGAAAGCAATATCAAACAGCAGATTAATACCCAAATAATATGCTAAATAAATTTTGCAAAGAACACAACTCACAATCCAAAACACCAACAAGACAAGAAGGCCCGGTACAAGCACATCAAGACTTTATTTTTGCAAGTGTTAAGAGGCTGATTGTGCCAAGGAAACATGTACAAAAATGGTGTAGTAGTGATCCCTGCATACAAGACAGAAACTAGAAAGAGATAAGAGAAGAGAGAAATCTGAAGAGTAGAGCTGCCGACAAAGATGATCCAACCCTTTGACAATGAAGAGCAAGTGTATATATAGCCCAAGAGAGAGGAAGAGGGCACCTTGGGTCAGGTAAGGAGAGTGGAGTGCCCCCCTTGAATGATGAGGGAGTGGAGTGAAAAGGGGGAGAGGATCTAGGGAAAGAGGGAGTTAGGGAGAGAAAGGGGGAGGTAGGTGAGGTGGTTGAGGTAGGTGAAGGAAAAAGGTAGGCACCCCCGTTCATGGGGATAGTGCGCCCCCTTGAGTGAGGAAAAGGTGGAGAGGAAAGAGGGAGCAAATTTAGGGAGAGAGAAAGGGGGAGGTGGTTGAGAGAAATAAGGTGGGTGCCTCATGATTTAGGTGAGAGAAGGTAGGTGGGCGCCCCATGAAGGGTGATGCGCCCCCTTGGAAAGAGGGAAGAGTGGAGTGAAATGAGGAAAATTAGGTGAATTAGGTGAGGGAGAGAATAATGGAGAGAAAAAGGTAGGCGCCCCTCTTCATGGCTCATATATCACTTCGTGGGCCCCATCACTCGCCACCTCAACACCAACTCATCCAAATGCTCTATAGCCTGCCATATGTCACTCTCGGAAACTGCCACGTGTCACCCAACATGATGACCACTCCTGCTAAAAATAGTATGTCTAAAAATAGACATGCCCAAAAATAGCAGTTTCCCTAAAAAATAGAAAAACCCCAAATAATGTCTGGGACCACTGGGAGACCATTGCCAAAAAAGCGTGTCTAAAAATAGACACTGCCAAAAATAGAAAGTCCTCGAAAGTCAGTGGAAATATACTCATCAGATTCGATTTTCTGTAAGGAACTCGAAAATGAAATCAGAATCACCATCTGACTCCTCGATCTCCACCTACTATAAATAGAAAGTACTTGCATGACATCCCGGAAAAGGCTCACTGGGCTCAGAATGTCGCTAGGATCAATACTGCATGCTCAGAACTGTCATGCGAGTCTTTGGACACTGTCTCCTAAAAAATAGGAAACTGGCCAAAAACAACAATCTCTCTCTCTGATCCATGGAAGACTGTGTTGAGTCTGTCTCTTAAGCAAAAACACCATTCAACCAATCTCTATACCTGTTCACAGCGGAAACCAACCATGGCATGACCAAGTGCTGTCTTTGAAAGAACCATCTGGATGCCAGTAAGTATAAAAAATATTGGCTCCTAACCCTCTAGATTTCCAAGTGAAAAAATACAAGGGTTAACAATGACGATTCAAGGGGACAATATCCCCCTGTGGGATGCCGAGAACCTGAAGAATCTTTGGATTTGCAACTACAAAAGGTCCTCAATGATGGAGAATGCCTGTATGTGAGGAAAAAATGGCCCCCAAAGATAGTCTGTAATACCAAAATGCATGTCCAATGGGCAATCAATGTGCATACATGCCCCTCCGACTGATCAACTAAGAGTGGGGGCTCCTTTAAGTCTTCTACCAGCAACCACCACATTTGTGCACCTTTCCCAGTGGAAAGTGAATCGAAGTCGACACATGGGAAGAGGTCACCTGGTCAATTGCCAATACTATAAACACCTGCCAAGCACGAAGGTACCCACCAATAATGCAAATGGGCCCTAAGGCATGAGTACGACCCGTCAATGTGAAAAATGTCTTGATGTCAAACACTGACAAGGATCACTCGATTAAGAGTCAATGATGATCAACCTCGACGACTGTGAGATGGCTGCCAATGAGGCTAACGGTCATCAAGGTACTCTACTTCTGGACCATCGCCCAGATGATGTGCCGTAGTCAATGGGGAATGCTCTGCAAGGAAAAGAGACAATGATGAAATCCTCTCCCTTGGTGCGAAGTAATCAAGTAAAGACCAAGATGAGAGAAAAAGCACCATGTCCCTAGCGCTGGATGAGGGGGACTATTGACTCGAAAAAAACAAACTATGAGAGGAAAATGAAGAGACAGACAACAAGGTGACTCAAGACTCCCCTATGTCTCTTCTGTTCTACCCTTCCTAAAGACTCTAGTGCTTTCGGAAAACAATTAAACTGACCCTCATCTAGACTTACTCTACAGGCGACCGCGGGGAAAACTGAAACATCCCTCAACAAAAATAACACTCTCTGACTCGTGGCTGAAAGAAGCGGACAACAAACTGCTTAGGAAGAAAAAACAGCTTCATTGAGGCATTTATTTCTGCAAAAAGGAAATATAAAGCTGACATAAAGAAGGGGAAAAACAACAAGGAAAAGGCAATGATTGAGGTGTGCAAAGATAAGAGAAAAAATTGCACAGCAAGGGAACAAAATCTGCTGTCATAAAGCAAAAAACAACAAGCTACAGATCTGGAAATGATTGAAAAAAGACTAAAAACAACAAGGTAAACTAAAGCCCAAGCCTCCCCAAAAAGCAAAAAAAATTCTTTCTTTTATTTTAATTTTTTAATTTTTTAATTTTGAGGACTAAATCCTCGCTAGAAATAGTATTTTAACCACTTCCCATTGATTGGCAGCCCCTCATATCAATATGATATGAGCCCAACCATAGACTGTCACACTTGCCATGGTCACCATATTTTTCATTTCTCTTGTAGCATAGCAAAACTATATCACCAATCTGAAAGTTCTTTCCCTTCGCTTTGCGGTTGAATACCCTTTTGATTTGAGCTTGGTATTCTGTGAAATGGGTGTAAGCCACATGCCTCTCTTCTTGTAGTTGCACCAACCTGTCAATGTGATATTGTAAGGCCTCCCGGTTGTCTGCAATCTGCCCAACAACTTGTACACCGGTAGCTTCAATTTCACGGGAAAAACTACATCCAAACCATAAACTAGTTCGAATGGACTCTTTCTCGTAGCACGTTTCTTGGTGATTCGATCAACCCAAAGTGCATATTTGAGGCTACTGTCCCAGGCTTGCTTGTTATCACCAATGGTCTTCTTGAGGATTTTGATAAGATTCTTATTGCTGGCTAAAAATTTAAAATTAAAAAAAAATTAAAAAACAAAAATATAAAAAAAGAAACAATTCATGAAATAATTACTCGAGTCTAAACCTAAGGCTAAGTCTTCGACTTGTCACTCTTTACTATTTTTGAGTTTGAGTAAATTCCAATTTACTATTTCAGACTTTAGTATCTATTATTTTGCTTAGTACTAATTAGATTCTAGAATGATGAATGATGAGTAACAATATTTTACTATTTCTGTTTCATTTATGATTTATGAATCAATGTATTTCATTATTGAATTTGAATTTGAATCATGTTTATATCATTTACAAATTTGAATTTTCAATTTAGTAGTATTTAGTATTTTGATTTTACTGATGAATTTACATGGAATGAATTTTTATTGTTGAACTTTTATCATTATTATTTTTATTTATATGTGTGTGTGTGTATGTGTGTGACGTCCCCCTGTCCCCCATTTCCCTAAAATCCCTAAAATTTGGGGGTGCTTCCACACATCCCCCCTATGCGTCTCCCCGAACCCGCGTCCCCACGTCCCGGAGTCTTGGTGGAAAGAGTCAATTGGCTCAGAGGGAGAGCCGCAGAAGGAGTTTCTTCTCGGTTCAGGTAGGAGAGAGACATCTCCCAAGATTGACAGACAAGTGTCTTGAGTATAGGACGAAGTTTGTATTCTTCAGAGACAAGCTTGGCATGATGCAGAATGTCTTCCTCGTTGAGAGGGAGTGTTGATGTTTGGACAACATCGGGAAGACATTCTCCTAGATTAATAATTAGTAATATAATTGATTATTAATTAATATTTATAATAAGTAAATGATAATAATAAATAATTATTGATTATCCAAGGGACGCATCCATTCATGGATGGTCACCATATGTTCTCTATATATGGAACACTCATCATTGTAATAATATATCGATCTCATATTATCTCATATAAAAAAATCAACATCACTACCATGGAGTTATCAGGCCCTTAAAACTCAAGGAGCTTTGATACCATGCTAAACTATTCAATGAGACATGACAAAAGAATTTGCGGCAAAGGCTTTATTACATGGATGTAATCACCTCGTGGACTAAAGAGTGCCAACACACTAACAACTCATCAATAGATAAGGATGACACCTCATCAAGGATAAAGATTGCAACTCATATAAGAGGTGATCTTGGACTTTGTGATTGTCTAGGGACTCACAGGCTAACAGTTATGCTACTGAATATTATATGACAATGCCTAGTTTCCTGATCAAGAAGTTACCAAGTTTTACAAATCTGGCATTGCAACAAATGCCATTTTTAGGTTGTCTCTGGGGTATAAATTTATTATTATTCCTATAGATGCTATGGCA
>SNQJ01S0303227.1:0-10254 GCA_010110895.2 Picea sitchensis | reverse complement strand
AGAGAACCCATGCTTAATTATGGAATAATGAGATGAAGGAAAGTGAATTTTTCAGGGAAAATATCCTAGATGGATAGTTCTTGTCATGTCATTTCCAGTGGTATGTGGAACGTCACATAATTCCTCACGGTTAGAGAGTTATGCCCATGAGAAGTTGGAGACCCCAGGTTTGGGTAATGGACCCAAGTTTGTTTGATGGGTAATGGTATGAGTTATGATATATTTTCAGATAACACTATTCTATATGGATAGTACATGTCATGCCATTTCTGGTGGTATGTGATGCAAACCGCACTCCTTGGAGCACGATCGCTCTCACAGGACCTTCTTTCTCCTCGGCCCGAAGAACCCGAATGCTCTTCTAATCCCCTACCTGGAATTTTACTTACCCACAACAACTCTCCAAAAATCTCCCTCAACGGTCGGGAAATCAGAATTCACGATATCGCGAATTCTATAGTCACACGCCTTATGCCTCACGATTCCCTGAATCCCAATGCGGGTCAATCGCTGACTTTCTCCCCTTTCATCGGAGCTCTCCCTATCAGGAAATCGCTACTCGCAATGTCAACAATCCGAATTTCCAAACTCCGAACCCCGATGTGTCGATTCCCCGATATGCGTGTGGATTTGACTTCTCCACCTTCTATCCTTCTATCAAAAATTCAGAATTCATGGGATCGTGAATCCTGATGCCAAAGGATTTGGGACTTACCTTTTCCCGATCCCCGATAAAGCACGCCACCTATCTTCCACTAGCTCTAATTGTGGCCCACACGACCCCTCCGTCGGGATATCGCGCTTCGCGACTTCAAGTTGCAAGTTTCCTTTGCTCTTGCAAACCCCGCTTCTCCGATCCCCGACTCCTCGGGATCTCCTGACACGCGTCCCACATGATTGACGGTTCTGATCCTGTCGGGATATCGCTACTCGTGATATCACAATATTTCTTACACCAACTTGGGACTTCACCTCGTGAATCCACGATATGCGATGTCACGTGTAGATCTGATGGTCCTTGTGACTCCAGATCGACGGCTCTACTCCCTCCTAATATTCGAACTCTCGGATGCCCTTCCGTAAACCCCTTGCACCTCCGCAAGATCCTACGACCCTCGGGACTTCGCGAAATATTCTCAAAAGGATTTCGACCGTCTTCCTACGATGGTTCCTTCAGACTTCCAATAGAAGCTTCCCTGCACTTCTCCTTCGGTGAATTTGAAGGTCTACTCCTCCTGATCTTGTTCTCGACTTCTCAATTCCTTCTGAGAACTTCTTGCGCGCACTCCTTGCAGCAAATCTTCAACAACGCCTAGGTGTTGAAGGCTCTCGACCCTGTGCACTCCTGCAGCAGAAATATTTTAGAACTTTGCTTAGGTTCGCAATCCTGAGGATTTTCTTTGGCCTGCGTACTCCTTGCACGGCACTGTGCCTAACTGCACCTTCAAAGAAATGAGAACAAAATCTATCTCTAATCGAACCCTTCTGTCGATGCACTCCTTGCGGACAATTCAACTTCACTCCTTCCAGGAATCTCTTGGTTCAATTAGAGAAACAATTGAAACTCATTCATTCAACCTTTTAGACTTCAGTTCAACCATGAAATCACATACACAGCATATAAAAGAAAATGTATGACAGGAAACAAACACTCATGAGCATAACATCAATACACAGAGAAACAACATAGACCATGAAATTGAATCAAATCTTTCTTCTATTAATTCAATATCTGTTCATGGGTGTTCTTCAGACAAGTCTCTTCTTGCTCTTCTCTTCTTTCTCCTGTTCTAAATGAATAATTTTACAATGTACAATGAGGGTGTCTATATCTGTTTTCCCTCTTGGACTTCTAAACTATCAAATCTAGACTTAAATTCCTATCTACCAGCATTAAATCTATTAAATGTCGTCTATCTACTAAAGGACAAGAGCCATCCGCTCAAGGTCCATTTACAATATATACAAGTGTGTTATTTCTTAAATGACTCATTTAAGATCGCGCAACAATTCCAAGGCATTCCAAAATTTATGCTGGCTTGTCCAGCTGGGTTCCGCTTGATGTGATGGCTCGCTTGATGTGTTGGCGATGCTCCTGCATCATACTCCTCGGCTTGAAAATTTTCATGGGATCCTGTCCATGAGCTCCTTCACGGTTTGTCCATGCTTATGTATCACTGCTTCATTCTCCCAGCTGGCATCTTCCCCTGGATGATTCTTCCACTTGACTAGATACTCATAGTATTCTTTTCTCCTAGTCTTCTTACCCACTCTCTTGTCCAGTATGCACTCCATCTGTGGCTTTTCTGCAACTGACATCTATTTCATCCACTGGATCATTGGTTCCTCATCTCCAGTCTCTGCTTCTCCAGCTCTATATGGGTATAAATCTGCAATATTGAATATCGGAGATATTCCAATGTCATCCGGCAGCTCAATCTCATACGCATTCTCTCTGAATTTTCTCAAGACCTTGCATGGTCCGATTTTCTTCATTTTCAGCTTGTTATATGTTCCCCTCGAGAACCTTTCCTTCCTCAAATGTGCCAGAACTAGATCGCCAACTTCAAACCGAAGTTGTCTCTGATGCTGATCTGCTCTATGCTTGTACTCCTGATTTGATTTCAGCAATCATTGCTTCACTTGGTCGTGAAGTTCCTTCATTGCCTCAACAAATTCTTCAGCGCTTGCGCTCTTAGTCATTATCTGCTCTGAATCCCTCAGTTCAGATACTCCTCTTGGCTTCCTACCGTATACAATCTCAAATGGACTTTTTCCTATGCCCCTGTTCATTGAGTCGTTGTACGTAAACTCTGCCTGTGGCAACACATTGTCCCAACTGCTATGGTGCTCTGTCACCAAACTTCTTAATAAATCTCCCAGAATCCTGTTGACCACCTTTGTTTGCCCATCTGTCTGTGGATGATAAGATAAACTAAACATCAAGTTAGTTCCTAGCTTCTTCCATAAGGTCCTCCAAAAATGCCCTATGAATTTAGTATCCCTGTCTGAAACTATGCTTTTTGGCAATCCATGGAGTCGAATGATCTCCTTCAAAAATAGATTTGTGATGTGGGTCGCATCGTTGGTTTTCTGGCATGGGATAAAATGTGCCATCTTTGAAAATCTATCCACGACCATAAAGATTGAATCAACACCTCTTTGTGTCCTCGGTAACCCCAAAACAAAATCCATGTTGATCGCCTCCCATGGCCTCTATGGTATGGGCAATGGCTGATAGAATCCTGCATTCTGCTTTCTCCCTTTTGAATGCTGGCAAATTCTACACCTGTCAATGAATCGCTTGACATCTGCTCACATCCCCGGCCAAAAATATGATTCACTCAGCTTCACGAACGTTTTGTCATGGCCAAAGTACCCGGCCAATCCACCACTGTGCTTCTCTTTCAACAGGTTCTCCCTCATGGAGAAATTCGGAATGCATAGTTGATTGCCTCTGAACAACAATCCCTCCTGGATCATATCATCTATACATGGGCTTCTGTCTCTGAGAACTAGATTCTCAGCTACTTCATATGCTTCTCCAAAGTCTGCATCTCCTACATACATGTCCCTGAGATTTTCAAAACCCAAAGTTTTGATTCGGAATTCCTGCAACAACAAACACTTCCTGCTCAAAGCATCAGCCACTCTGTTAGCAGTACCCGAAATGTGTTTAATTACAAATGTAAAGTTCTGCATATACTCTACCCATTTTGCATGTTTCTGATTCAACTTCTCTTGTTGACTCAAACTGTAATGCATGATTATCACTGTACAACACAAATTCCCTTGGGATTAAGTAATGCCTCCACTTCTTTAGTGCTTGTATGATAGCATAAAATTCTTTATCATACGTGGAGTACGTCAATTTCGCCTCATCCAGATTCTTGTTGAAATATGCAACTGCTCTGTCTTCTTGACTCAAGACCACTCCTATGGAAAATCCACTTGCATCACATTTCACTTGAAATATCTTCTGAAAATCCGGCAACACCAACACTGGTCGTTCCGTTATCTTCCGCTTCAACAGATTGAAGCTCTTCTCAGCCTCTGTTGTCCAGTGAAAAGTCTTATGTCACTTCTTGACCGTGTCCATCATTGTTTCACTTATTCCACTGAAATTCCTAATGAATTTTCGGTAGAAACTAGCTAAACCATGAAAACTTCTCACCTCGAAAATATTTCTTGGTGATGGCCAATTTTTAATTACTTCCACCTTACTCAGATCCATCCTTAATTCATTCGTCGATATAGCAAAGCCCAAGTAAATGAGCTCCTTCTTCATAAATGAGGACTTCTTCATGTTAATCAACAACTTCTCCAGTTGTAGCTTCTTCATCACAAAGGCTAAATGCTTCATATGTTCAGCCTTCGTTTTTCTAAAAATCAGTATATCGTCCAGATATACGACGACAAATTTCCCGATGAATTCCCTCAGGACTTCATTCATCAACCTCATAAAGGTACTTGGTGCATTTTTCAAGCCAAACGGCATGACTAGCCACTCATACAATCCTTCGTTTGTTTTAAAGGTTGTCTTCCACTCATCGCCTTCCCTCATGCGAATCTGATGATATCCACTCTTCAGGTCAATCTTTGAAAAAAAATTTGCCCCACTCAGGCAATCCATCAGATCATCCATTCTCGGCAGTGGAAATCTGTACCTGATGGTTATCTTATTAATCTCTCTTGAGTCGGTACACATTCTCCATCCTCCATCCTTCTTTGGACTGAGTAATGTTGGAACAACACATGGACTCAAGATTTCTCTGACCAATCCTTTGTCCAATAGCTCCTGGACCTGCCTTTTAACCTCTTCATTTTCCCGCGGCGTCAATCTGTACGCAGCTTTATTTGGCAAACTAGCTCCTGGTATGAGATCAATGTGATGACTCACACTTCTCATCGGTGGCAACGAATGAGGTAATTCGTCCACTATGATATCAGCGAACTCTTCTAGCAGTTCCTGAATCTCATTTGGAAAATCGTCCACTCTTGTGTTAGTCATAACAATCCTCGGTTTCCTGACCACAAAGAATTGTGGATCTTCTTTCTTCTCCATCTCTGTAAGAAGTTCCTTCCCACTCATGAGAAGTATTGTGTTGCTTAATTCCTTCTTCACCTCTTTATCTTTTATCGGAAGAAACCTGTGTTTCCTCCCATCCTTCTCCAAGGTATATGTGTTCATTCTCCCATCATGAACCACATTTCTGTCATATTTCCATGGTCTACCCAGCAATAAATGACATACGTCCATGGGAATAACATCACAGAGTATTTTATCATTATATCCTCCTATATTGATGTCAACTAAGCACTATTTAGTGACACTTACCTGATGTCCCTTCTGTAGCCATGAAACTTTGTATGGACTCGGGTGATCAGTTGTCTCCAGTTCTAATTTCTCCACCATCTCGGTTGAAACGAGATTATCTGTGCTTCCACTGTCCACGATGACCTTGCATTTCCTGTCTTTGGTTTTGCAAGTCGTTCTGAAGAGTCTGGTCCTCTGGACTGAGCTTTCCACCTCCTTCTCGGGTGTCAAAAGGACTTTATGCATCGCAAGCGATCTTTCGCCTTCAGCGTCTGCAGCCTCAACATCCTGCCTCTACGCTTCTGCGATGTGAGCTTCTCCGGTGTCCTTCTTTTTCTTTGGACACTAAAATGACCTGTGCCCATTCTTCCCACATGTGAAACATGTGATTACTCCACCTTGGCCTCTTCCTCTACCTCTAGTATGAGGAAAAGTATTTGCATCGGCATAATCTCCCTTCTACTCATTTTGTTGCCCTCTCTGTTCAACATATGGCCCTCTCTGTGAGGCTCCGCCTCTTTCAAATTTACCCTGAGGTTTCTTCCATTCCTCCTTGGGCTTCTGGAATTTCTCCTGGGCAACTTCCTTGCCTCTGGGTTGACTTATGCCTCACCCTCGCTGACCTTGCTTACGGATCAGCTTCTCCTCTTCTTTCAAAGCCATCTGATAAGCATCCTCAACTGTTCGAATGGTTACCATTCTCAATTCATCTTGAATGTCGTATCTCAGACCATTCAGATATCTGGCAACCTTCTCATCATCGCTCTCCCGGTGACCTGCCCTAATGTTCAGTCGATAGAATTCTTCAGTGTATTCTTTCACTGTCATCAGCTTCTGTCTCAGGTTCTGCATTCTCCTGAACAGTGTGATTTGATAATATTTTGGGATGAACTTTGCCTTCATCTTTGCAATCATTCGATCCCAACTCTTGATCTTCTACTTGCCTTTGCAGCGTCTGTCTTCTTGAAGCTCATCCCACCATAATGCTGCATTTCCTTTCAAGCACGTGACAGCATGCTTGACCTTCTTATCCTCTTCGATATCCTTATAATCGAAGTAGGTGTCAAGAGCTCTAATCCAATCTAGTAGCTCCTCTGCATCCAGATTCCCCTCATATATTGGAATGTCCATCTTGGCCTTTGCACCCATTCTGGAAATGGCTTTGATCAACCGCTCGGTTGATGCATCCTCTCCTGTGACCTCTTCTTCATGTCCAGGTTCCTCTTCAACTTCGGAATCACTAAGATCCCCTGCACCAACTCCGCGTCTCTGATCTGTCTCCATCTCTTCAAGCCTTGCTCGGAGATCTCTAATCTGCCTCTCCATTTCTGGATTTCCTACCAGCCTGCCTCTTCTTCGCACCTCCCTATCTTCTAGATCGGGTGACTGTCTTTCTCTTCTGGGCGGCATGATGAATCCTCTTCTTGCTAGAGAAAGCAAAAAGTATTTCCCGCTCTTATACCACTCTAATGCAAACCGCACTCCCTGGAGCATGATCGCTCTCACAGGACCTTCTTTCTCCTCGGCCCGAAGAACCCAAATGTTCTTCTAAGCCCCTACCAAAAATTTTAATTACCCACAACAACTCTCCAAAAATCTCCCTCAACAGTCGGGATATCCGAATTCGCAATATCGCAAATTTTGTAGTCACACGCCTTATGCCTCACGATTCCCCGAATCCCAATGCGGGTCAATCGCTGACTTTCTCCCCTTTCATCAGAGCTCTCCCTATCGGGAAATCGCTACTTGCGATGTCAACAATCTGAATTTCCAAACTACGAACCCCGATGTGCCGATTCCCCGATACACGTGTGGATTTGACTTCTCCACCTTCTGTCCTTCTATCGAAAATTCAGAATTCGTGGGATCGTGAATCCTGATGCCAAAGGATTTGGGACTTACCTTTTCTCGATCCCCGATAAAGCACGCCACCTATCTTCCACTAGCTCTAACTGTGGCCCACACGACCCCTCCGTCGGGATATCGCGCTTCACGACTTCAAGTTGCAAGTTTCCTCTGCTCTTGCAAACCCCGCTTCTCCGATCCCTGACTCCTCGGGATCTCTTGACACGCGTCCCACATGATCGACGGTTCTGAGCCTGTCGGGATATCGCTACTCGCGATATCGCAATATTTGTTACACCAACTTGGGACTTCACCTCGCGAATCCACGATATGCGATGTCACGTTTAGATCTGACGGTCCCTGTGACTCCAGATCGGTGGATCTGCTCCCTCCTTAGCTTCGAACCCTCAGACACCCTGTCGTAAACCCCTTGCGCCTCCGCAAGATCCTACGACCCTCGGGACTTCGCGAAATCTTCTCAAAAGGATTTCGACCGTCTTCCTACGATGCTTCCTTCAGACTTTCTATAGAAGCTTCCCTGCACTTCTCCTTCGGTGAATTTGAAGGTCTACTCCTCCTGAGCTTGTTCTCGACTTCTCAAGTCCTTCTAAGAACTTCTTGCGCACACTCCTGGAGGCAAATCTTCAACAACGCCTAGGTGTTGAATGCTCTCGACCCTGCGCACTCCTGCAGCAGAAATCTTTTAGAACTTTGCTCAGGTTCGCAATCCTGAGGCTTTTCTTTGGCCTACGCACTCCTTGCACGGCACTGTGCCTAACTGCACCTTCGAAGAAATGAGAACCAAAGCTATCTCTAATCGAACCCTTCTATCGACGCACTCCTTGCAGACAATTCAACTTCACTCCTTCCAGGAATCTCTTGGTTCAATTAGAGAAATAATTGAAACTCATTCATTCAACCTTTCAGACTTCAGTTCAACCATGAAATCACATACACAGCATATAAAAGCAAATGTATGACAAGAATGAAACACTCGTGAGCATAACATCAATACACAGAGAAACAACAGAGACCATGAAATTGAATCAAAGCTTTCTTCTATTAATTCAATATCTGTACATGGGTGTTCTTCAGACAAGTCTCTGTTTGCTCTTCTCTTCTTGCTCCTGTTCTGAATGAATAATGTTACAATGTACAATGAGGGTGTCTATATCTGTTTTCCCTCTTGGACTTCTAAACTATCAAATCTAGACTTAAATTCCTATCTACCAGCATTAAATCTATTAAATTCCATCTATCTAATAAAGGACGAGAGCCATCCGCTCAAGGTCCATTTACAATATATACAAGTGCGCCATTTCTTAAATGACTCATTTAAGATCGCGCAACAATTCCAAGGCATTCCAAAATTTATGCTGGCTTGTCCAGCTGGGTTCCGCTTGATGTGCTGGCTCGCTTGATGTGCTGGTGATGCTCCTTCATCAGTATGTAGAACGTCACATAACTCCTCACGGTTTGAGATTTATGGCCTTACGAAGTTGGAGGACCCTCATATGTCATCTAGAAGCCCCAAAAGGTCAAAGTAATCAAAGTGGTTTAAGATATTTTAAAAGGTAAATAATAAAATGAAGTGATGAGTGTATTATAATTCAAAGTGAATACAAAATAAATTGTTTCAATAATAATTTTAATGGAGAACATAGAAGTGGACCCAACCCTAAAATAAGGAAAGTGGGGCCAAGTGACCTAGAATATGTTTTTAAGGAAGCTACTTGGAGAGTATAAATAAGAAGCAAGGCTCTCTCATTTGAATCACACTTGAGAATATTGAATATATATAGGATTATGAGATGTACAAATGATATCTAAGCCGAAATTCTGAGGAAAGTGAAGAAAAGAAGGCCGAAATGCAAGGAAGGATAAATTCTTTTGATGGTGCTTTCTAAGGTATGTTATTTTCAAGTCATCTCACCATTTTCTCTATAACTTTGTTTCTATAATGATTCAGATCCTAAAATTACTATGAAAGTGAGAAAACATATCCAAGTATCTGTGGTTCAAAATTCAGCTTGTGGGTCGTTGTATTTTTGGAGTTACACGCTGTGGAAAATAGGGTTTGTGGCCAGTCCTGAAACTAGTCAAAATCAGGTGTTTCGGATAAAAACGTCATAAATTATTCATAACAGATCCAAATTCTGTGAGACCAAATGTGTTGGTTAGGGTATATGCTTTAGTATGTTTTGTAATAGTTTCAGATAATTGCATCAAACAGTTTGGGCGGGGCACTCTCTACAAGGTCGCTCTCTAGAATAAGCCAAAATTCAGCAAGGTATGCCGTTTTTTCTATAAATCATTTTCTGAGAGGTTAAAAGTAGTGCAACTTGGAGGAATTTCATGAAAAACACTCAAGAACATTGTATATGAGTTTCAGATCTTTATACATTACAGGTTCAAAGTTATGATTACTTCAAGTTAGGGTTGTTGACTAATCCAAAACTAGGCATGTGAGACTAAAAACAAGTTTGATGAAAATGCTAGTCTTTTGTTTTTAAAAGTTAAGGAAGGTTTGAAGGAATGTGATCATATACACCAGGTATATTACAGAGCTACAAATCATATTTGGATGATGAAATTGATGAAGGCTTTTTGTTGAGGTTGGTGCATGGTTGATGCACTTGTTTAAGGTACAGGTTGATTACAGGTTGATGCATGGTTGATGCAGTTGTTTATGGTACAGGTTGATTACAGGTTGTTGCATGGTTGATTCACTTATTTATGGTACAGGTTGATTACAGGTTGAGGTACAGGTTGATGCATGGTTCAGACTTATTGGTACAGGTTTACAGCAATATATCTCACTGTGATAGTGTGACAGTGGTTCCATCATTCTACTTCTAATTCAGGGTGGCAGGATGGGTCAAGGACAGGTGGTTGTAGCCACCTTCCGGTTATAGCCGGAGGACATTGGGGGTTGTAGCCTCCTTCTAGTTGTAGCCAAATATTTGGGGAGTTGGAGCTTCCCTCAGGTTGTAGCCTGATAAACTAGGAGGTTGGAACCTCCTTCCAGTTGCAGCTGGAAAACAAAGGAAGTTGGTGCTTCCAATGAATGTAATTCTTCAAGACATATAAGA
>SNQJ01S0303226.1:0-10254 GCA_010110895.2 Picea sitchensis | reverse complement strand
TAATTTCGACGTGTAACACTCTTACTCTTCTTCGGTTTCCAAACATTAGGTTTTTCTTTAGTTCTTCCACCACCTCCTCCACCTCCTTGTCTTTATTCATGAGGTTCTCTTCATGGTTGTTCATTTCTTCCTACCATGTCCAAAGATATTTCAAGAATATGTTTTCCACTTCTTAGAATATAGAGTTTCTTTCTTTTACTTCCGGTAATGGGTCCCTCGTATTCGTCCAGCTTCAATCCCGACCTTTTTCTCATGCTGCTCGAGTTAGTCTTTCGTTTCTTCGATCTTGTCGCTCATCTCTCCTCTTTCTATGAAGGATTTCGCTTTATTCTTCTTGGACCAATGTCTTCCAAGACATTTCCAATTCTTCGCTGGTCTCGGCTGTTGTTATTACCAGATTATATATCCGATGTAATATGCTTTGTTTCTTATTTAATCCAATTTCTAGGTGGGGCTGATCATCCTGGGGAAAAGTGATGTATCTTTCAAAAATGCTAAACTAGATTTCAAATTTTTAGTCGTTCCCTAGCGGAGTCGCAAAAAATGTTCATGCTTGAATATGTTAGGACCGAAAGGAAAACCTCATAGGGATACAAATCCCCCTTCTTTTTTATAGAGGTGGCACTCCTCTTTGTTTCAAGAATTTCTTGGAATTCTAGATTTTAAAAATAATATAGGACTTTGAGAATGTCCCCCGTGATATTCAAATAAATAGAAAGATTGAAGTAAAATAAAAAGTTTTGTTTTTAAAGAGAGTTCCCGAGAGATGACTAGGAACCTCACACATCACATATTTGAAAAAGATAAGCAAAATTTTCTCACATCCATCATAGTCAAACTAAATATTTCTAATCACATAAAATAAAAGAAGATGGTCTTCATGCACAAGACAACTTTAATAGAGTAAACACATGTGGAGATAAAATAAATAAAATCATAGATCAATCTCAAATATTTTATACTCAAAACTCGAAGTTATAAAATACAGTCAAAACTGATCTCGAAATAGTTCTCTTGGGATTTCTTAAAAATATAGAGTCTATTACAAAGCTTTGAAATTTAAATGCGTTTGTCCTTAGGACTGGGATTGGGGCTCTCCCAGAACATAAATAAAATATAAACAAGAAGTAAGATGTGGAAAGAAGATGGTGGGCAATGAAAGAGTAACAAGACCTGGAAACAAGACAAGAAGGAGTTTTTAGATTTCGGTTAAACCTTTCTAGTCAAAGAAGCAGAGTAACTGGATGAAAAACTGATAAATAAAGCAAGATGTGATCAACATAAACTTACTATGATGGTATCTCCTTCGTTCACTTTCTTGCTGTTGTCCTTTTATTGTCCTCATTGACGGTTATAGGAACCGTCTCAATTGCTGCTTCTTGGCCTTCTTTGGTTAATTGTCTTTTTAAACCAATCTTCAACGTAGTTTTTCATTGGTGCAACATTTATTTCATGCCTGATTTTAATATTGATTAATTCACCTTCCAAGTCTCTTAAGTCATGAGAAATGCCATGTATTTCCTCCTCTGTAATGAACAATTTGTCATATACATGATACAAGAGAAAAGAAGGATTTTCTTTCAAACATAATATCCTTATGACACTATGATTCTCTATTTGTTCTATTGTTCCTTTTTTCTCTAAGAATCTATTATCTTGGTCAGATATCCTTGAAGTATTTTCTCCCAACAAAAACCTTTTGAATACTGAGACAAAATCATTATAAACTTCATAAAAATACAGAGGGGTCTTATGTCTCCATAGTTCATGATACCATAAGGTAACTGTATCTATTTCACGATTCACCCTCTTACTTATGGTCAAGTTTGGAAATTGACAACAATACACAATAACATATATCATATAAGAAGCTATAAATAATTTTTTGTCCTTTTTTATAGTGAGATAACTGGGATGCGATTTCGATAGAAAACAATTTTCCCTAGTCAAAGATGGCCTGTTCTTTCACTATTTTATATAAAATATATAAAATCATGCGAGAGATAGAAGAAGTGATTTCCTGACCTGTCAACCTGGTAAACAACCATGCAATTTCTTGATAGGGGTTTTTAAAATACTCAACCTGGATCCTGGTTATGTCTTCTGGAACAGATGCAAGATTGTCCTAATATTCAGGCGGGAGGGAAATCCCATTGTTATGTTTCTTCAAAAACTCTCTGCAGTCTTCTCCTTTGAAAGTAAGCGTCGACTCTGGGAGCTTCAACATCTTGCAAAAAATTTGTAGTGAAAGTGAAATTAGAGAATGATATTGAAGTTGTATAATTCTATGGCTTGGTACGTACTTCTCCACACACCATGAAATAATTTATTTATAGTAAAAAATCTGAGGAACACACCCAGCACGAGCGATTCCAGATTCCCAAATTATGTCTTTCTGTGTAGGAGGAGAGGGATAGTATGAATATTCTCTTGACCACTGAAAGTTCTGGTATTCACGACCAATGATATTTAAAGTATCACCACAAAATTTCTATCTAGATGGGGCTTCCATAGGTTTATGGGAGTATTTCTTCAGCTAGATAATAACTTCAAATAAATATTTTCAGAGAGATGATGACAATTTAATCCCTTGGGAAATGGATATTTAATGCAATTTAATGAGTAATTCCTCGAGCCTTTCACCATTAATGACAATCTTTTTGGAGTCCACACAACAATTGTTAGCATTAAACAACACTTAATGCATATTGGGAAAAGCAAGAGAATTGTGGGGACATACGAGAGCAAGTTTGAATATGGAGCTTTTCATGAACCCGCCAACCCGGGAACTCACGAACACACGATTATGGATGATCAAAAATATGTTAAGTGTAGAAAGGAAGTCGGTCAGACTTTCATGCAGAAGGAATAAAATACTTAGGGGTTCAACACCCACGATAAATCTGATGGTTAAAATGTAGATCACATAACTTTGGGTGCAAAGTGGAGATCACGAAACTTGGAGGATGAGGGGTCGAACCTGCAAACCCGCGAAGTTGGAAAAATGGCTAAGTGTAGCAACAAACTTATGACATGGGAAAGTGGATGGAGATGAAGGTACGCCAACCCACCGATCACTGAAAAATGACTAAGTATGGTAATTAGAAAGGGAGAGAAGAAAGGATAAAAGATAGATTGAAACAAGGGGAGGTGTAGAAGAGGGAAAAATAAATGGAAAAAATAAGTTGGGAAGAAAGAACGGGGAAGGAAAACCCCGAAATGGGAAATGATCTCAACAACCCTCTTGCCTACGCAAGAACAACCATGTAGCCAATTTGACTTACATATACATGACCAAAAACCTATGATTTATTCATTTTCATATTATCCTTTACGACCTTACAACACGCCTCTTTATAGGCTTTACAATAGGAAAAATCCTAAATACTTGGCACCCACAAACAATTACATATCCATGCAGATCATTGGCTACAAATCCTATAAATCTAGGGATTATGTTACAAATGACTCCAAGTCGTATTATCAGTTGGCCTTCATTCGATCTTCAGTCAGTCACCACCCATTCGCATATCGACCTCTTGTTGGTTGACCTCTTCGACTTGCTGTTGATGCATTTACCATGTCAAACTACCTTGACCTTTGACTTCGAATTTAACTTGTAGACCCACCTCGACCTATGACTTGCTGTCGATCCACCTCAACTTTGACCATTAGTCGATCCACCTCGACTTTGACCATTAATCGATTCACCTTGACTAGACTTTCACTGCAAAGAATATAACAACCCAATTTTTTTTTATGAGCATTGTATTAAAAGGGATTTCTCCCTCACTTGTAATCAATTCATTATATTATCACTCAAAACATATTACTATTTTGATTATTGTTTAGATGGATATGTATTCCTCCATCTTGTATGGATTGTAGGTGCAATCCAACCCTTGTTTTTTTCATTATAGTTGTTTATTTTATTTCATTATTGTTTAACGTTGGTGTAGTTTCACTTTAGGTATTGGGATACTTCAGTATCATACACTCTTTTATTCTTGTAATTTTGATTCAAGATTAGCATTCCGTTTCCTTTTTAGAGATGTTCACTACTACATTTTGGTTCAAGTATTTCCCTTTTGTTTTTGAGTTGTATCTATTCGAAAGTTGGGAATTTACAACTTTGTGGGGTCCTCACATATGGTTAGGTATTTGATCCAAATTGGATTGACTAAAAGAAGACTGGAGACTAAAGGTATGATCAACTAAATAATTTTATTTAACCAAGTTGACTGAGTGATAGAGAAGAACCAACTAAAATAAGATTGATGACAAAGTCGACTAACATATTGACTAGATTGTGGTTGACTAGTGCACATATGTTGTGGATCTAGATGAGAAATTTCTTTGATCAAATGAATGATATAGATTAAAGGACTAGTAGGGGGCCTTGATAGAAATATTATGTTAGTTAGAGATGAATCAATGAAGAGGATATGCCCATGTGGAACTCGATGACTAAGATGTGTTAACTAGACAAATGACATTGATTATCAAAAGATTCAAATAGTTTGATAACTAAAGGGATGCAAATGACGTTGAATCATTATAATAGACTCTTAGAGATAGACCATAATAATTCACACTAAATTATGAATATTATTTTAGAGGGTTGGATATTGGACAATCTGACTATGAAAGTTGATTAAATGATCACAACTAAATTGGAGAATTATTCTAGAATAGAGAAGAGGTGATTTGTTTTAGGAAAGGACATACCTAGACTTTGATACTAGGAATAAAATGCACTGTGAAAGAAATGTCATGGATGTGGAATCCTAGAAGTTGTTTGATATTACATATGTACATTCATTTTGTCAAAATTTCTCTAATATTGATAATACATTGTAGTTTTTCCCCATAAGGGTTCTCATTAAAAAAGTTATCCATGTATTCTGTGATGAATGTTTATGAGCATTTCCATTTCTTATTATGTTAAATGATTAATAAGGAAATGCATATAGGTCATGATGTTTGTTAGACATAGTCGATTTGTTTAATGGTATCTATGGTGTAGATAACATTCATGAATTTTGACTTGTCCATTGAAAAACCATATTAGCTTGGCATTAGAGAGAAGTTCTTGTTTTCCTGAGGCGTGTATGATTAAAAATGGAGTTATATATGCATAAGGTTGTAACACCCATGTTTTCCCCAACTTTTAAATATAATTATGTTATTACTAACATACTATGGATAGGTTTTTTATGTGTGGATTTTGGAAAATGATGAAGATTTGTTAAAAAGGTAATGTAACTTTTTTCTACTATTAAATAAAAAAAATGGAAATTGTTGAAGAACTGCTAAAGGTGTTGCAAATGCAGATTATGATGCATGAGAGGGTATGGTGAGGGGAACCAGTAATGGTTGAGATGAAACCTTCCATAAAAGTACTCTTCTGAATTTAACATGCCCAGACCCAGAGCAATCCTCTGTTCTAGAGAATTTAATTACCAGTCAAGCTGGTAGTTGGGAATTCTTACTTAAGAATCAATGAGGAGATGGGAAGAGTACCCATATGGAAAATTCCTAATTTTGCCCATGAATTGGGAAATGGACCCATGAAATCTTCTATAGAAGGAAAGAAAAAGATGAAAATAAAGGGTAGAAGGCAGAGGAGACAACAAATGGGTCTGGGGACCATTTTTGAAGAAGAAGAGCATGTGTAGTTCTATAGTTCTGAGGAGAATCGAGGAAATAGACTATTATTGGTACATGAACTATTGGGAAGTGGTTTCTAATCAAGATGATAAATGGGGATGTAGAGAAATTGAGTGATTGAGTGAGAAATCACAACAACCTCCCTTGCTTGGTGGATAGAAGACTGGAATTCCAGGTTCCTGTGGGAGAAGGAGAGTAACCTTTGTCCCTTGTTGTTTGTTGATAAAAAGAAAAAATCTCTCTCATGGAATCATACTCTGTCTAGGGGGTGGCTAGCTATGAAATACACCAAGAGCAGTTGTGCCTATGGTTGGGTGGAAAGTGGCACACCCTTTAGTAGTTTCCAACTATTACTAAGTTTCAGATAAGTGTTTTCTGTGTCTTGTATTGTCATGAATAGTTTATTTTATGCTATGGGTTTTATGTGCTAGATAATTGAAACAATTATTATCCTGTTCAAATGATGGAATTGTGACTTGTCACTCCTGATCATTTGGCTAGCTGGGAAATCTGAAATAAAGTTTGGAAAACATATTCTGTTGTTGGTTTTCTTCTTGTCTCTATTTGGAAAGGGAAGTCGTTAATAATGTGTTATTACTCAAATTAGGAAAAAAGTGTTGGTTTATCACCCATAGTGATCCAGGTGGATATTGGTGGCCACCCACCTATTCCAACTGACTCATCTTGGTACTTTTTTCCTAGTTTTCAAGGCCTGAACTTTCGGGGCCATTTTAAGGCCCTAAACAACATTTTTAGGTATTTCCATAGTCAAAATGTATATGGAATTAGAGTTTTAAGGTATAATGTGTATTCCTCGGATAGAAATTTCCAACGGGCTATCATGCACCTAAAATGAATATCGTATGCAAAAGTTACAACCCCGGGAAGTTAATGTACTAACTTACCCCAACGAGGCTCACATGACTTTTGGCGCTTCATCTCCTAGGGTTAGGTTTTTGGATGTATAAGGTTTTAGAATTCATGTTTATTGTAAAAAGGATTTCAGAGCCTCATTTTACTCATCTACTTGCGAATGAGCGCATCCATCACATCTCTTCTCAGAGATAAGCCACCACCATTCTAGCAAGCTTGTTTTTAGTCTACATTTTACAATTTCAACATATTTCTTTATTGCATAGAAGCCAATTTTACTGTATCTCTATTATTGTTCCTTGTGTCTCTATGTTAATAATAATAATAATAATCTATTTTCATTTCATTCTTCTCATAAAATACGGATCAATGGTATTAGAGCGGTTTGCTCCTTGTCGTTCTTAGTGCATGTCCCTGACGAGGTCAGGGTACAAAGAGTTAGGTCTCGAGCTTGTTTCTCTTGAGGAAAAAATGTCTCACACTTCCAAGCGAACTTCCATGGTGGGATAAAATAAATACTATGGGACATGGGATCCTTTCAAATTGTTGCTCGAGGAATCCCTCGCACAACATATGAATTAGATGATGGATAATTTTGCACAAATCCTTCGAGGACTACCAAAAAGTGACACATCTTCCTTGAGTGGAGGCATCGTCCCCTTCAAGGTACATATCAAATTTGATATTCCTATATTTTAAGGTAATATAGAYGCAAATGTTGTAGACAAATGGTTGAATCTGCTAGAAGGGCATTTTTTTGTCCATAACTTTTCAAATAGAGAAAATATTACTTTTGCGCTCCTCAAAGCCATTCCCCGTGTCAAAKATTGGTGGAATACTTTTTGTGATAAAAAGGTAATAGAGGAACCCTCATTATTTACAGTCGCACTTACCCAGGAGTCCTCCAGGGATGATATTAAGGAACAATACTACCTTGTTGGAAGTTATGATGACCTGTATACAAAATGGACTACATTGCGGCATGAAAGGGACCAAGTAGTGCTAGAGTTCATAAATATCTTCCATACCTTGTGCACCAAGATGGGTATCAAATATTCTGAGCAACATATGGTACTCAAGTACTGCGGTGGTCTGCATAGATACATCCATAAAAAAATGGATTTTCTGGACATCTCCTCCTTGGACGTGACCTATTGATATGCAGTCAAAATCGAGTAGAAGCTTAAACAAAAGACGTGACAATTTTGGTTTGGGAACCCCTCACAACAGAAGCAAGTCAAGGGAAGCTCCAACATGTAGAAAAAAGGGCATAGCAAAGATGGACAACCTTAGGACAATCATTCTAAGCCACAAACAAAGAAGGACACTCGAAAAATGATGAAAGATACTAGGAAGTGATACAACTTCCATAAGATCCCTTGGAATAACAATGTTGATTGCCACTCAAAGAATTCATTGGTGGCTGAGGTGAAAGCTTCCGAATCAGATGTGAGTTCCGAATCTGAGTCAGAACAAGAAAATGGGAGATAGATCGTTGACACAGAACCCAGTGCGACCATTGCTACCACCAAGATCTTGCATGATGAACCTGATGAGCCAGAGGAAGGCAAGCACCTCTTTCATTCATATATGTGGGTGAAATGCACCCCACTGCACTTCATCATTGATAGTGGTAGCTATAATAACCTCATCTCAACAGAGGTTGTCAAGTGGTCGGCCCTGCCGACAACACCGCACCCATAACCCTACACCAACGGATGGCTCCACCAAGGAAGTGATCTTTGCATCAACCAAAAGTTCCTCATGTCATATGAAATCAATCCCTTCAAAGATGAGGTATTGTGTGATATTTCTCCCCTTGAAGTTTTGTGATTTTCTTTTGGGCCAACCTTATTTATGGAAACATCATGCTGTATATGAGTCTAGGCCTCATAGTGTTATTATTACTTTGAACATGAAATTGTATAGGATACCTAAGGTAGTTCCACCTAGTGCCATTTCCTTGATCTCTTCCAAGAAATGCAGGAAAGTCATCTCTCATACCAGGAAGTTTGTCTTCTTCGTGATTCATTCTTAGAGTGAGTGAAATATTGTAGCCACATACAGGTCCTCCATGGCCGAACTCTCCACACATCATAAGTAAGTGGATAAGTTCATGGAAGAATACAAATACATCTTCTCCTTACCTACTGGGGTACCTATGCACTATCAAGTCAAGCATTCCATCAATTTGACCCCCAACACACCGCTACCCAATGGGCCAGTCTATCGCCACTCTCTGTTAGAAAATGAGGAGATCAAGTGTTAAATCCAAGAACTTCTCCAAAAGGGTCACATCCGACACAACTCATCACCTTGTGGAAGCCCAATCGTTCTTGTGTAGAAGAAAGATGAGACCTCGCGACTTTGTATTGATTACCGGGTCCTAAATAAAATCACAGTCAAGAACTGGTACCCGATTCCTCAAATCGATGATCTCCTTGATCAACTCAAGGGGGGAAAATACTTCAGTAAGATTGATCTGAAGTCTGGATACCATCAGGTCCCACTAGAGTAGGAAAATGTATGAAAGACTACCTTCAAGTAAAAATAAGGGAATTTTGAATGGTTGGTCATGCCCTTTGGTTTGACAAATGCCCCAACAAATTTCATGAGGATGATGGAAGATATATTGTAGTGTTTCACCAATTATTTTATAGTGGTGTATCTAGATGACATCCTCATCTACAACAAGACTTGGGTGGAACACTTGCAACATATTCAACAGGTTATGCACACTTTGCGACGACACAAGCTATATTCCAACTTGGAAAAATGATCCTTCGGCATGGACATGGTCTAGTACCTAGGATACATTATTGATGAGGATTGTGTGCATCTGGATCCGACTAAGATCCAGCTCATCCGTGACCGTCCATCCCCAATCATGCTCATTGAGATTTAGAGATTCTTAGGCCTTGCCAATTTCTATCATAGGTTCATGTTGGGATTCTCCCATATTGCATGAGACCTTAGCCAAGTAACCAGGGGTGGTGGTAAGGAAAAGTTTGTGTGGGTCTTTTCCCAACAACAAGCACTCGATGATTTTAAGTAGAGCTTATTCTCAACCCCAGTGCTTTCATTACCCGACCTGGAAAAACCCTATGATATCAAGACAAATGCTTCAGACTATGTTGTGGGTGTAGTTCTCACTCATCATGACCACCCCATGGCCTATCATAGTGAGACGCTATTAGATTCCATTTGTAAGTACCCTAATTATGATAAATAAATGTACTCCATTGTGGAATCTTCCTGCTAGTGGAGGCATTACATTCTTGGGA
This sequence comes from Picea sitchensis, assembly GCA_010110895.2. Lineage (NCBI taxonomy): Eukaryota > Viridiplantae > Streptophyta > Pinopsida > Pinales > Pinaceae > Picea > Picea sitchensis. Next base: position 427 of record SNQJ01S0303226.1, on the reverse strand, counting down.
AGGATACAATCATCCACACTGATCATAATCCGCTACAGTTCATGAAGACACAAGAAAAATTGCATAATGACCGCCATTAGAAGTGGTCCACATACTTGCAGTAATTCCACCTCAACATCAAGTATAATACAAGAAGTACCAATCACGTCACTGATTTACTCATTCGACCTCCAATTGTGTCACTCACCACGGTGCTAGAGTCTTGTGGAAATGAGACCTCTAGATGGACCCACCTCTATGATAAAGATCCTGACTTTTCCACCACCTACCATATGTTGAGCGCAAACAAAGCTATCACTAATTTCCATCTTCAGGATGGGATGTTGTGCCATCTTGGCCATCCCTACATTCCATCAAACAAGTGAGTGAATTTGATTTAGGAAGCCCACTATAGTCGAGTGGTAGGACACTTTGGTGTAGAAACGAC
>SNQJ01S0303224.1:0-10254 GCA_010110895.2 Picea sitchensis | reverse complement strand
CTAGCTTAAGAATGAACCCAAAAGAAAAAGTTAAAGACTTTAATCAAAGATTCTTAACACTTAAAAACTGAATCCCTGCAGATTCTATGCCTGCTGAGAGTCTTATAATAGCTTACTACACTAAAGCTTTGCATCAAAGTATAGCTATTTGGGTTAAACGGTCTAAGAAATCCACGTTGCTAGAAGCCTTCGAGGAGGCCAGCCAGATTGAAAAAGATATACTTAGCCTTAAGGACTCTTCCAGCAATGAAACCGAGACTAGTTCTGCTCCCAAAAAGAAGATCGAAATCCTCCCCAGACCCACTCAGAGTAAAACACAACCTGAAAACTCTGATTTGGAAAACCTTACTACAGTTGTTCAAAAGATATCAAATCAAGTTATAGACTTAAAAAGGTCGACTGAAGAAGCTTCCTCGAGAAAAGGCCCTTACAAAACCCTGTTCCGGAAACCTTTTCCCACCAACCGACCTAACCCATCCACCGAAGGCTTAAATCTAGAAAGTTTGCAATGTGCTCTTCAAACAATTCTAGAAGCCCGAGATAACTTGATGCCTCCTGAGATCCCTAAGGAGGTAGTTGAAAAAGAGACAGTTCAATAAGAAGAGTCTTCTCCAAACATTTTTGGACACTTCTCGGATAGCATCTTCCAAGCCATCTTCGAGACAGTTCATCCTTATAACACTAGGAGTAAGACAACAAACAAACCTTCTTCTGAAAACACTACAACTTCACCTCCAAAGCCATCTAAATCAGCAGAGACTAAACAAAATAATGTGAGCCCCAACTTAGATTATGATGTAGTTGAAGATCTTAAAAAGTTAAGGGCAAACATTTCTATTTATGAGTTGTTGAAGTTTCCATTTTTGTTACAAAAGATGCTGCAAAATATTTCAGAAAACGACAAGAATGGTAATTCAAGTAGTAACAAGGTTGTGCAGAACAAAGTCCCTTAGAAGACTTCCACTAAAAATAATCCTGATCCTCAAGATAAAGGAAGCCTTCCTGTAAGTAATGTAAATAATGTAAATAATGTAGATAAAGCAGCCTTAGAAAATGCGAGTAAAAAGCCACAAGCTACTACTCTTAGTACTCGCAAAAATGTACCTCCTTTCTTGTTAACTTTTGAGATTTTTAATAGAAACGTGCATAATTGTATGGTGGACTCAGGGGCGTCATCCAATGTGATGCCTTGGTCTGTCTACCAGAAGATTAACGCTGAAGTGGAACCCTCTGCTTTAAAAATCGTACAACTTGATCGGACCAATGTCTAACCCCAAGGTCCATCAAGTTATTGATATAATTTTTGTGGATATTCCAGAAGTGTATGGTTTGTTTTTGAGCAGAGACTGGTCGGAACAACTACATGGTTATTTCGCGACAGATTGGTCCCATCTATGGCTTCCAGACAATGGCAAGCCTAATAGGATAAAGGTAAATCGTGAGTGCTACCTTAAGTTCACGATCACAGATTTGAACGACCCCAACGAATCGTATACACCTTCTACGGATACACCTGAAGTACAAGGGATGGACACCTTATTCGACAATTTCATGGCCGAGGTTTCACCTATCACCAATCCATAACAACAGTCCGAGATTGCAGTGTACGCACAGCCAATTGCTTCCATGCAACGGTCTCATGCACCTGACAGAAATCAAATTTGGTCTTTGTATTTCGATGGGTCAAAGTCCAAAAAAGGAGCTGGAGTAGGCTGCATCATTATTGATCCGGCAGGTAACAAAACATTGATAGCATGTAGGTTGGAATTTGAATGTACTAACAATACTGCAGAATATGAGGCTTTACTGCAAGGTCTCATAAAAGATTTGGACCTGAACATTCAAAATCTAACCGTCTTTGGCGACTCTGAAATAGTGGTTAGATAGGTAAGAGACTCTATCCACTGTCTTTCTCCGCATCTCAGGAGCTACCAGTCCGAGGTATGGAATTTAATGAATACATTTTCTGCTTTCAATATAAATTCCATTCCTAGATTAAATAACTTTGAAGCAGATTTATTAGCTAATGTAACTTCTAAACTTCTTCCTGCAGGAGGCTTATCCCCAGATGCATTCTTTGTTGAGATGATTTTTCGACCATCCATTCCTGCAACATCATGAGATGGAGAGTATTTGATGATGATCAACAGATTATCAACTTTCTGCACATGGAAGAAACTTTTCAAGGCTCGGTGATAGACGAACACACGCACGACGAAAGTTTGCGTGATTTCATGGTAATACCTGATCTGAAAACTCCTGAAGCTCTATCGGACATGGTAAATTAGATACCCAAATTTGTAGTTAGATTAGAAATTTTTTATGATTTTGAAGATAAATTTAAAAAGACGGTCAACTGTAAAACCAATAGTTCCTCGTTGTCTTATGAAAAAGTAAACTTAGGAACTAATGAAAACCCTCAGTGCATTAATCTAGGGTCGGGATGTTCTCAACAAGAAAAATCCGCATTTATTAAATTGTTTAAATAATATAAGGATGTCTTTGCATGGACGTATGATGATCTTAAAACTTTCGATCCTAATATCATACAGCATGTCATCCCGATGAAGCCCCAAACCTTACCCTTTCAACAAAAACTGAGGAAGATGCACCCTAAATTAAAACTAACCGTTCAAAAAGAATTGAATAAACTCCTAAGTGCTAAAATAATTTTTCCTGTTAGGCACACTCAATGGGTTTCTAACCTCGTCCCAGTCTGGAAGAAAAATGGGGAAATCCGACTTTGCGTCGATTTACGAAACCTCAATAGAGCATCTGATAAAGACAACTATCCTATCTCGCCTATGGAACAGATCCTTCAACAGGTATCTGGTTCCGAGAGGCTATATTTATTAGATGGTTTCTCTGGATACAACCAAGTCCCGATGTCTCCGCCAGACCAACTAAAAACTACCTTCCCTACTCCGTGGGGCACTTATGCTTATTGCAAAATGCCTTTTGGATTGATTAATGCTGGTGCCACTTTTCAGAGAGCAATGGACATTGCTTTTCGAGGCTTAATCAATCATCCCGTCATATTTTACTTAGATGATGTGACTGTATATTCTAAAAACAAAGACGATCATCTAGCTCACTTACGAGCCGTTCTGCTACGATGTCGTAAATACGACATCTCCTTAAATCCCAAAAAATCCATCTTTGCAGTAGAACAGGGTAAACTCCTAGGATTTATTGTGTCTAGTGAAGGGATGATTATTGACCCCGAAAGGACTCAAGTCATCGCTAAACTTCCTCCTCCTACATCCAAAAAATCCATGCAGTCTTTCTTAGGCCAGATTAACTTCGTGAGAATATTTGTCCCCAGTTTCTCCGAAATGGTCAGGCCTTTTCAGAATTTGATTAAGAAAGACACCAAATATCACTGGGGACCCATGGAAAATTAGGCTTTCAATGCAATAAAAAAGTCCATAATAGACGCTCCGTCTCTCATGAGCCCCAACTTCTCTCAAGATTTTACACTCTATACTTTTGCTTCTGACCGTTCCTATGCCACCGTCCTAACTCAGAAGAATCCCGAGAACCACGAAGTACCCATCGCTTTTATGAGCTCCACTTTCAAAGGCGCTGAACTTAATTACCCAGTGGTAGATCGGAAAGCCTACGCTATTTTCAAAGAAGTTAAGCACTTCCGGTCCTATCTTTTGAAGTTAAGGATGAAAGTCATTGTCCCCTACCCAGCCGTCAGGAACCTGTTAGTGCAAAAGGAACTAGGAGAAAAGAGAGCCAACTGGGTCACCTCCTTGCAGGAGTATGACATAGAAATCATCCCATCTCAGATAGTGAGAGGCCAAGGGTTATGCAAGTTAGTTTCTGATTCAACAACATGACAACAAGAAGAAAGTGATACATCAAACCTAGGACAAAGCAATCAAATCTGTTGTGCACAAAACCTAGTTAGTCCCTGGTACGACGATATTAGATTCTATCTTGAACATGGGTCAACACCTTGTCACTTAGACCTCCCTAAGAGAAGAGAATTGAGACTAAAGTCTGCCTCCTTTCATCTGGTTAATGGTGTACTGTTTCATCAGAATTTTGACGGCGTACTGATGCGCTGTCTTGAAAAAGACGAAGCAGAAAAAGTCTTGCTAGAGTTGCATGCTGGAGAAGCTGGTGGTCACTTCGGTGGTGACACCACCGCTCATAAGGTTTTAAGAGCCGGTTATTACTGGCCCACGCTTTTTAGGGACGCCCATTCCTTGTGTCGTAAATGTATTATCTGTTAGAAAGCGTCAGGGCGGTTGCAAAAACCAGCCTTTCCGTTGCAGCCCGTTTCAGTAGATTCTCCTTTTCAACAATGGGGCCTTGATATCATAGGTCCAATTAACCCTCCATCCTCGCAACAACACAAGTATATTGTGACAACCACATATTACTTTACGCGATGGTCTGAAGTTGTTGCGTTAAGAACTGTCAAGACCAGTCAAGTAATTTCCTTTCTAAATTCGAAAATCATCACTCGTTTCACTATCCCTAACTGTCTAGTCTTTGACAACGCTTCTTACTTTTCTTCTCTTGAGATGAGCAATTTTTCTTTGGAGAAAGGAATTAAGATGAAGTATTCTGCTAGTTACTACCCCCAGGGCAACGGATTGGCAGAGTCAACAAACAAGAACTTGATTAAAATTATCAAGAGAACTGTGGTTGAAAATCACAAAAATTGGCACAATGCGCTGCTGAACGCGCTGTGGGCTGATAGGGTAACGCCAAAGGAAGCTTTAGATAACTCCCCCTTTTTTCTTTTTTATGGCAGAGAAGCAATTTTGCCACCTCACATTCTTCTTCCTTCGCTTCAGTTATCGCCGAAAGTTCAAGAAGAATATTGTCCCCCTCTAGAAAACCGAATTAACGCTTTGATGAAGCTAGAAGAAGTAAGAGCCCAAGCTAAACGTAAGTTAGATCAACATCAACAATTGGTTAAAATCTGGTTCGATTCTAATTCTACTTCTGATAGGAATTTTGAAGTAGGAGATCTTGTCTTGAAGTGGGACAAACCACACGAGGGAAAAGGAGAACACACAAAATTTCAAAACTTATGGCTTGGACCATTTTTAATCGCTGAAAAGTTGGGTCCTAGTTCCTTTCGATTGCAGAATCTTGAAGGGCATCTTGACACCTACCCGGTGAATGGCCAAGCCCTGAAAAGATACTTTGCTTGATAACTACCCTTGTATATTATGTAAATATTTTTCTTTTGTTTGCCTTTTTCGTTTTCTTTCTATTTTTGATTTTGATTTGAATTTATTAGTTTGTGTTTTTGAAAAATACACATACCTGTACACTGAGCTATTCAGACAAAGACGATAGAAAATTCCTTCGCTGAAATAACTTCTGAAAAATTTGTACAAACATCAATGATACATTGCTGAAATTTATATCTGTGTTGGAAAAGTCTGTTGGTTGAAAGAAGTCTACTGATTTCGATCCCAAAGTAAAATTCGTCATGATCATCTATTATCTTTTTACGCTGTCCCTTTTCCATAAAGGAATGAATCAGAAGATGTCTCCCTGTCTTAGGAAGTTGTTTTTGTAAATAAAACATCTTTGAATCTAAATAAAGGACAGTTCTAAAAATTCTGATGAGGTCTAAAAAAATATGTTGAAATATCATGATTTTCAGTGTCACCCCGCTCAAATATATATCTATGAAAAGACAAAACAAAATAAATTATGAATAAGAGCTGTGGGAAGTGCTTGTAAACCCGCCGAGATGTTGAACAGGTCTGCTGGCAGCAGGTAAATGCAATCATGGCGCCAAGACAACTTTGCCGGGGTACTGAACAGGCCCGCTGGCAGCGAAGCAATGTCAGGTATATGAAAATTTGCAAAAAGAAACCTCTTTAATGTCCTTTATTCTGATCCAGAATTTCTTAACAGGATACAGATGTCAGAGTGGGTTAAATTGCAACCCTATCGAGGCTATGGATGCCTGCTGGTAGCAGTGGCCATGCCAACAGTATTGAAGATTTTATCTTTAATATCGTGACTCGCTGATCTTAAGATTGTTATCAGTTTTCATCTTTTGAAACACTACTGAAATGATTGGTTAATGGTGATGTTTGTACGATCTTCTGGTTGTTATTTTTGAGTTTGAATTATCTTTGCTGTCCTAATCTGAATTTGTGCCTTTTGTAGAGATAACTGCTTCTACCAATGTGTCGCCATTGTTGGCAACCAATTCACTTTTTCTATTGTCTTATAAGATGCCTACACCTATGTTTTGCAAACATCAATTTTTCGTCGCAATTTTCAAATAAACGACATTTTCATTTTTGCGACATTTGCACATTTTCCTTTTTTTTTTTCACGACTGTAAGCGTGAAAACTTCATTTTTCGAAGTCGTATTTCGATCATTATCTGAATTGTCATTATCTCTTTAGTCGATATGCCTATTGCGCTTACCTTTTAATTATCATTATACAACTGGCAAGATCCTTTGATCGATACTCATGCTTTGATTGATTGTGTAATTTGGTTTCATTAAGTTTGTAATGCATTGACATCTGGACTTGCATTTTATTTGATCTACTTGACCTTTGGTTTCATGAAAATACTTGGGTGTTATGGTTAAATCTTTCATTTATATCTTCCAATATGATACCTATGTTTGTGTTTTCATAACTATTGGCATGTTGATTGTATGAAGATCCATTGGCACCTTGGATAAATTATTGATATGAGATGTTACAACACATTGGCGCATGGTTAAACATATGGTTTTGGTTTTAAATCGTATGATTAATGGTTTCAAACTTTGATATAACGTTGATTGAACACGTTTGTTTATACACTTACCATTGTTTCATTGGTTGGGCAAATGACATGAGCGTTAAACTATGTTATAGTGGGTATAACATCTATGAACGCCGATGGTGGTATGATTGATCATAATTGTTATACATGGCAGTGAATAACTCCACCACCTTCGTACGATGGCATTTATGCCTATGCCTTATTCCCGTTCACTTCTGTTAGCTTGGGAAACTCTGCTCCTGTGTGTGCTTTGACCCAAACCCTCGGCTTACCATGTGCTCGGCTCCATGGGACCAGTCGTCAGAATCGAGCCAAATGGCAACCAAGCCTTGTTAATGTTTGACAATGCCCACAAAGACCTGGAGGATAACGTATGGCTTACCTTTGTGAAATGATTTGATGGTTTTAATCTGGCTGTGGAACGACAGTTTGCCATGACCTTCGATGGCTGTAGAGCCAAGGTGGGTGATATACAGTTGGAAATTGATGAGGAATTTATCAGCTCAGCTACAGGTCTACCTACCTCGGGACAACGTTGGTTTAAGAATTGTAAGGTCGAGGAAGTGCCATGGACACTGTTGTTCCTCTCGCGCAAAGTCACCTCTTGTGACAAAGGTATGCCCATCTCTGCACTTAAACCACGATGGAATGACACTTTAATGATAATCAAACAGTTCGTGACCTGTGAAGGTCAATACGGACTTGTGTTTCTCTACCACCTGCGTTTGCTAATGAATTTTATGGGATAATCGTTGAGTATGCCCTTTTACTTTCATCGTAGGCTATATAAAATGGCGAAAAGATTCAAAAGGCAGTAGGATGACATCAGCCTATTCCACCATGGGCTTATTAAGCTTATCGTTGTTTATCATTTGAGTTTGCACGGGGATAGTTGGAGAACTTTCATTGCTCGGAATGGTTTCGATGACTCGGACCCTATACAGGTTGACAAGCCTATGGTGGGTGAAATAAAAAATGTACCCCCTGTACCCTTCCATGTCTTATTGCCTGCTCCTAAACCTTCAGCCTACCCTCCTATTGACTTACCCGACGCTGTAACTAAGAATGTTGAGGCTAGTAAAAAGCCTGTGAGAAAAAATCCCGAGGCAAACCCTACTGCTAATGCTAGGGGTAAAAAGAACGCTCGTTTGATTTCTCGGATGGCCAGGAACAAACCTAAACCCTCTGCTGGGTTAAAGCCTATCGTCCTAAGTGAGGATTCTGATTCTGACGTTGAACATTTTTTAGCTAGCGAGTACCTTTACTCGCAGGGTTTATGTCCCAAGCCACCTTATGATTTTGTGTCGAACCTTCCCCCCCTGCCTAAGGAACGACCCTAGCTACCCTGGTATTAAATTGCCTCATGAAACCCTCGATCATTTGACCAAACCCACACAATCACCCTGTGACCAATGCGATTCATGGTTGGAACGATATTACATTGATGTTCCCATACTCAAATCGAAAATTCAATCGTTGGAAGATCAAATTGCAGTGTTAACCAGTCAACGAGACAAACTCCTAGCAGCTGATAAAAAGCAAAAGACAATCGGCTCCATCCTTTTCAAAAATGTTGAATCAACCACAGCCATTGTCAACTCCAAATTGGCATAATCAATATGTCTCGTCGCTTTATAGGTATGAAAATTTGATATCGTTTTTTGTGAATAATCAAGGTTAATAAAATGATTTGAATTCTGTTTTTAAATAGCTCAATCTCTCATCCAAATGCCTCTGTCATTCCGTGATCATCCTGTACATGGTTTCGTTTTGCTAAAAATAAAAGGAATTTCGATTTGATATACTATTTGCTCATAGATTTTATTGGATTTGAATGGTTTTCGTTTGGATTTCATTTACTAAGTTTGTCTGAGTGAAGTGACTAAATTAATGGTGTGTTTTCAAGTCAATTCGTTTTGTATCCACTCCGAACAGAAGGTTTTGATGCTCAATTTAGAATATGATTATGCTTCGATTCGATCTCGTTATGATTCGTGTACTGTGATTGGTAAATGATTTCGGGAGTAGAGTTGTTACGATATATTGTATCATGAGTACCACTCTGTTCAATTTAATTTGGAAAGAACTACTCTATTTTTATAAAAACAATGATCTCATTAAACCTATGCAAATACGCCCGAATCATGTAACGATTATGATTTGCAATAACTATGCTAAACTCAGTTGATTGATTCGCTTGATTGGATTGATGTTCGATCATTTTTAGGAATTGGATCCCTATTATGACTACTGCTCCGTCTGGTTTTAGATTTGTAAAACGAATTAGTAAAACCCAGTTATAATTCGTTTGATTGGAACGATTTTGCTTTGATCAAGGTTAATCAATCCTGTTCGCCCAATTTGCAATAACAAAATTATGAATTCTGTTGCTAATTAATCGATCCTGTTACAATTTTATTTGAATTGATTTTCGCGCCAAGTCTGGATTGATCTATTCATGGTAGGAATCATTTGCTGTTGTCAACACAGTCATAACGATTGGAAAATGATCTTGTCGAATTTATATTTCCTGTTGACAAGGCAGCGTAACGGTTGCGTGTCATTTGTTTTGATTATGTTGAACTCGATTTGTTATGAAACGATTGCATTGCTGTTCCACATGATTTTGTCACCCGACTTTGTGGTAACAAATGAAACAGAGCATGCTTATCTCTGAAGTCATTCAATTGATTTGGATCCTATTTGATTTCGAATGATATAACAAACTCAAAATTAAATGATTCGTTTTCAAATGGTTATTGGATGTCAATTAAAGTGAAATCTTTAAAAGATTTTTAATCGACTTTAATGCTGATTCTGTATATTATTTTAGACTAGCTACAGAATCAGATGATTCTGTAGCTAGTTTATATAATTACATTTTTTATCATTTTATTAATAAAATATCCTTCTAACTTGTTCATTTTTGGTCCTTTTCAGGTGAATTCGAATTACATGGGATTTGATGGACAGTCTAAAGGATATTTGGATGTTTTACTTTAGTTTCCTAGTTTAGTTAACTTTGGGATATCTTCCCAGATTTTATGTAAACAGTTTTATAACTTCCACAGGGAGGTTTTACCCTGTGGAAAACCTTTAAATACTTATTATTTTGTGTAATAAGGATCATCCTCACTTGTGGGAGAACCAGGCCATGGAATTCTAATACAAACTGAGACAAAAATTGATGTTCTGCTACAACTTTTGCTTTTCATAATATCAATCTTTTGTTTCATGTTTATGTTTATCAATTTGCATTTAATTAGTGACTACTTTAGCTATCATTATCTTTTGCAAAGTGATATGATTTAATTAATATGATCCATATCTGATTTATTCCAGTACTTAAAAACACAACAATTACTTGATTCAGTTTGTGAATGACAGATTTCTCTTCTTCATCAATTGAATTATTTTGTATAAGTCTTTGCATACAGGTTTACCTAATTGTTAAGATTTATAAATTATATGATTGTTGT
>SNQJ01S0303222.1:0-10254 GCA_010110895.2 Picea sitchensis | reverse complement strand
CATATAGATCTTTGTGGGCCTACAAGAACGCAAAGTCTACAAGGTGAAAATTACTTCATGTTGCTCATTGATGATTATTCTAGAATGGCATGGGTTACATTCCTAAAAGAAAAATCTGAAGCATTTGAGAATTTCAAAGCATTCAAAGCCTTGGTTGAAAACAAAATTGATTTCAAAATCAAGTGCTTGATATCATACAGAGGAGGTGAGTTTATCTCAAATGAATTTGAATAATTTTTTTAGATTCATGGAATCAAGAGACATTTTTCAGTTGCATGAAATTCACGATAGAATGGAGTGGTAGAAAAGAAAAATTGAATTGTACAAGAGATGACAAGAACAATGTTAAATGAAGCTAAGCTACCATATAGGTTTTGGAGAGAAGTAGTCAACATCGCGGTCTACATTCTGAATAGGGGACAAATCACAATAAAAAACAACAAAACACCATATGAATTATGGAAGAGTAGACCAACAACAATTAAATACTTCAAATTTTTCGGAAGCAAGTGCTACATAAAGAGAGATGATGAATATTTGCGTAACTTTGACTCTAGAGATGATGAAGTCATCTTTCTTGGTTATTCATCAAGAAGTAAAGCTTACGGATGTTACAATACATCATTGTGCAAAATTGTAGAGAGTGAAAATGTAAAAGTGGATGATGCAGGGCATCGGAAGGTGAGAGCACAAGTAAATTTTCAAACAAATGATCCAAGTTGCAAAGAATAAAAACAAGAAGGAGAAGAAAATGAAGAAGAAGAAACATAATGCCAAGATACAAAGACACCATATAGATTTATCCCAAAGAATCATTTGGAAAATCTAATTCTTGGTGATAAAGATACGAGAGTTTAGACTAGAAGAAGACTAGCAAGTGCACCAGAACATGCAAACTTCTCCTTTCTATATAAAGTAGAGCCTAATAATTTTATAGAAGCAAACGAAGATAAGCATTGGATTGATGTTATGGAAGAAGAGTTGAATCAATTTGAGAAGAATGAAACATGAGAACTTGTTCCAAGGCCAACATATAAAAATGTGATTGGAACCAAGTGGGTTTTTAGGAGCAATTTAAATGAAGATGGACAAGTGATAAGAAATAAAGAAATATTGGTTTGTAAAGGTTATGCTCAAGTTGAAGGTATTGGTTTTAATTTTTTTTTCCCTGGTTGCAAGACTAGAAGCTATTGATATGTTTTTGACATTTGCGTGTTTCAAGAAATTCAAAGTATATCAAATGTATGTCAAGTCTACCTTTATCAATGGAAATTTAGAGGAATAAGTATACATTGAACAACCAGAAGGATTCTTATTATCAGAAAATAAGGATCATGTATGCAAACTAAAGAAACCACTTTATGGGATAAAACAAGCTCCCAGAGCTTAGTATTCAAGACTTGATAAATATCTACAACAGCAAGGCTTCAAAAGAGGAATCGATGACAATAATACTTACATCAAGAAAATAGGAGAAAATCAATTGATTGTTGTGGTTTATGTAGATGACATCATTTTTGGAGGAAGTATGAACAAAATGTGCCAAGAGTTTTCAATAGAAATACAAAAGGAATTTGAGATGTCCATGCTTGGTGAATTTCCATTTTTTAATGTATTAAAAATCTCTCAATATGGCAAAGGCGTATTCATTTCACAAACCAATTATATCAAGGAAATGTTGAAGAAATTTAGAATGGAGACTGTACACCGGTTAGCACACCCATGGTCATAGGTTGCAAATTGAGCAAAAATGATGAATCTCCAGAAGCAAATAAAACATTGTACAATTCAATGATTGACAACCTATTATATGTAACAAAAACAAGGCTAGACATTATGCAAGCAATAGGATTAGTTACACGATGTCAAGCTGCACCAAAAGAAACTCATGTGCAATCAACGAAAATGATATTCAAATATTTAAAGGACACCCTGGACTTCGACTTATGGTACTCAAGAAGTGAAGATTTCACTCTAACAAAATATCCATATGCAGATTGCGAAGGCAATATTGATGATAGGAAAAGCACAAGTGGAAGAGCATTCTTGTTGGGAAACATTGTGTCATGGTTCAACAAAAAACAGTGTTCAGTTTCTCTATCCACTATAGAGGTCAAGTATATAACAATAACATCATGTTGCACACAATTTTTTTGGATGAAGCATACATTGAAAGATATTAAGATAGAATATGATCATCCAATCCCAATAATTTGTGACAACACAAGTGAAATAAATGTTTCAAAGAATCCTATTATACACTCGAAAAAAAACATATTCCAATCAAATATCACTTTTTAAGAGAACAAGTAGCAGAACAAAATGTCAAGATAGAATATAATACCACTAAAGAATAGATTGTGGATATTTTCAAAAAATCCCTTCCCAAAGAGATGTTTGAATATCACAGACAAAAATTGGGAGTGGTATCTATCTTATCTAGTCACTAAGTTTTTAAGGAGAAGCACAAGATCAAGGGGAGCACTCATTTGTCATTGATGTAAAAGGCGGAGAGTTGGAGACAAGGGGAGAGTTGCAGACAAATGAGAGTTACATACAGGAGGAGAGTTGCAAACATGGGGATAATTCTTTTATGAATATGTGTCTTGATTATAGGATTGTCATCAATGACAAAGGGGGAGATTGTTGAAAAAATTGTTGTCATTGATGTCAAAGGAATTATATCATGTAAGTATTCAAATATAATTATCTCATGAAAAACGTGACTTTACGTAAAAAGGTAAATTCAAAATGAAGTTACGTGAACAAGGTGACTTTATATAAAAAGGTGAATTCAAAGAATTTGTAAGAAAAAAATGTGACTTTACACAAAAAGGTGAATTCAAAATAAAAAATGAAGTTACGTGAAAAATGAGTATTAAAAGATAAAAAAAAGTGAATTTGGGTAAAGAAGTCAAAAAGTAAAATGGTATTTTCCCATGGTATTTTGAAAAGTGAATTAAAAAAGAGGGAATTAATTATTTAATTAATGAATGTTGTGCCTTTTTGAAAAAACATGACCAACATAGTTACCAACTTAACTACAGAGTTCTCATTTTTTGGGGGGTCAAGTTTTTTACCCTGTTTTTAAAAATGGTGCTAACGGTAGCACCCCCCTCCCTTTTTAGATGGTTTTTTGATATTTTAAATTTTCCGCAATGTTTCCACATTATTTTTTTAAATGCTTGTCTTTCATGTATTTTCAATTTTTTTCTAATTTTTTTTTATTTTTATTTTTTATTCAACGATGTTTTTAGTAATTTTTCCATGCTCCTTTCAATCTTATAAATATATATTTTTTTCATGTAATTTTGTCTCCTTAATTGATTTATTGTTCCATACTTTTAAAATGTAGTAAAAAACATCATTTTTAACATATTGTTCATCGTTACTTCAATACATAGAAAATAATTGTACTAAAATAACACTATTTTTGAATATCTTAAAAATATTTATTTTGAATATTTAGAAAACAAATATAAAAAAAATTGATAAATTAAAACTTAAAAAACTAAGAAAAACAAAACAATTAAAATTAATAAAAAAAAAATTAAAAACAAAGCAAATTTATATAAAAATAAAATAAGAAAACTTAAAAACCAATTTTTTTTTTTTTTTTAAACTCATAGAGAAAATGAAAAATAAAAAATAAATTTATGGCAAAACACATAAAAATTAAAAAACAAAAACTAAAAACATTTTATAAAAACTAGATTATAAAAGATCTCACAGAATACTTATTTTTAATACAAAATTATAAAAAAACTTAAAATTATAAAAATAACAAATAAATTACATTAAAAATCTTTTAAAACTAATTTAAATATTAAATTTTATAAAAAATTAAATTAATTTATATATTATATAGATTATATATATAGTTATATATTTTTAACACATATATATAGAATTGTTAGAATACAGGAGGCGTGTTGGACAAACCCCATGAGGTTAAGATTAAGTAGTCCTCTCTGAGATGAGACCTAACAGGGTGGAAGTGCCCAACATGTATACTCTCACTTCCATATATATGTGTTTATGTGACTATTCTCTCAAACTATATATAGTTATATAATATATAAACTATATATATATCTAGTATGCTTAACTATATAGTTTGTATATAATATATAAAAACTATATCTAGTATTATATAAACTATATAGTTTATATATTATATAAAAACTATATATATAGTTTTATATGTATTATATAAACTATATATATAGTCTCAAAACTATTTTAATTTTTTATAATATAGAAATGATCTCCTCAATTTTTAGAAACGATATTTGCCCCAGATTGTAGGGTCCTTTTTTTTTACTTCGAGAGTGAGTAGGACTCTTCATCTCTTCACAGGGGGCATGTTGTTATTTAAATATCTTAATATTCATATTCTATAAAGTGTTTTCTGCCCTTTGAAATTAAAATTTAATAAATATTATAACTTTGTCTTGTAGACTACACATTTGAAATTAAAATTTCATTTAATTAAAATTCATTTTTCTAAATTGAAATTTTCTAATTTAATTAAAATTTTACTTTAGAAAATAAAATATATTAAATCAGCAATATGAGTAATTTTTAAAATTTAGTTTTGGTGAAATGTTTTTTATAAAAAATTGCATTTATTTATGTATAATTTTATTTTTAATAAGTGGTTTTTCTATAAATCTTACATTAAAAATTGTATATTATTGAAACATTTATATGTGAATTAATTGGTTTTGACTTTAATTTATTTTAATGTTAAGATAAAATTAAGCATTTTAGTATTTGCTAAATATTTTCTATATATTTTTGTAATATTAAAATTTGTTAAACATTTTAATATTGTTGAATATTTTCTAGCATTTTGTATTTAATTTTATTTATGTTTATTTTAGGTATAATTTTATTAAGTAGATTTTCTTTAGTTTAGGGTTTTTCCTTTTTGAATTTTTTTAAAATTTTATAATAAAAAAAAAAAATTTTGTTTTAAATTTTTGTTTTTTTTTTTTAAGTTTTGGTGATTTTTTTAGTGTTTTCTAATATTTTTTTTTCTTTTTTTTTATATAAGTTTTATAGGTTTTTCAAGTGTTTTTCTTATTATTTTCAAAAATATAAAGCCTTTTTTAGATCGCCGTTTTTTGAAATTTTTAAATTTTTTCTTTTATTTTTGGTTTTTCAATTGGGTTTGTAATTTAACCATAATTGTTTTAGGTTTTGACTTTTTTTAGTTAGCATAACTTTTTTATTTAGAGTGTTAATTTTAAGGTTTTGGAGCCTTATGAGTTTTGAAGACCCGTTTGAAAAAATGGGTGAACACCACTTTCATTGGGGATTCATTTTCATGTTTTTATGCAAAATGTGGGTTTTTGGGCCAAGTTCTCGTTTTGAGGTCACAAATCTCATTAAGTTGGTATATGTTGATGACTCTTCATGAACAGTTCTCATTAAGTTGGTAACTATGTTGACCCTTCATGTAGGGTTATGATAAAGTATAAAAGGAGAAGAGTAATGTGATAAAAAGTGTGGGTGAAAATGTAATATTCTTACGAATAACATTTGAAGAAGTGAGAGGAGTGACGATTGAATATCATTTGAGGAATGGTGATTGAATATCATTCGAGGAGTGATTATTAAATATTAACAAAGATCATATTTTGTGTTCTAGCAAGTAGATTTGGCATTCCATCAAGTAGAACTTGTAAAGGCAGAAGTAGCAAAAGAAGAAAGAATATCTGGTGAAGGAAGATCTAAGAAAAAAGTAGTATAAGAAGCAAGAATATCTTGTGAAGGAAGAGATAAGGTAGAAGCAACGAGTAGACCTAATGAAGACAGAAGCAACAAGATGACCTGCGAAGAAAATGCAGATGTTCAACCTCTAAATAAGAATTTGCAAGCTTGAAATTAGGTTGGTGCCTACCAACATCAAGCAATGGGGATTGGTGTCTCCAATAGGTTGGTTCCTACAAACATCCAACAATGGAGATTGGTGTCTCTAGTAGGTTGGTGCCTACAAATATTTGTAACAACGGGTTGGTGCCTACAAATTATAAAGAATTTTTTTTGTGGTTTTCTCATGAAAGGGTTTCCACGTAAAATCTTGTGTCTTCTAGTTGTTATATTTTATGTGATTGCTTCATTATGGTTAATGATTGTTAAAAATAAAAATATAGTCTTATACTGATTCACACCCCCTATCACTATAAGTGTGTGCTCAACAAAGTCCATAAAAGAAAGGTTCAAAATACATGATCTAGAAAAGGTAGTTTATTTCCATGTAGATTATGTGGCCATTAATTGGTTATATACTCATGATCAATGGGAGGAGGAAGAACTGAAGAAAAGGGAACTATATTTTGAAGAAGCATAATTTAAAATACTACAACATGAGCAAGTAAAGGAAAAAAACAAGAAAACAAAGGAGGAGATGAAAATCGAAACTATTGAGGAAGGAGCTCATAAACAAATAGAAAAGGCTGAAGCTTGAGCTAAAGTAGAGGCCAAAGCAAAGGTTGAAGTATAGGCCAAGGCAAAAGAAAAGGTAGAGGAAAATAAAAGTTTGGAGGAAGATGTTGAAAAAAAGAGATTGATCGAAGAAGTTGAAGCTAAATCCAAAACAACAACTCAGATAGAGAATGATAAACTAGCAACTGCAACACTTTTGGAACAAATTAAAGAGAAAATTAGAAAAAATAAAGAGGAAGATGAGGCTAAAAGGAAACAAATTGAGGAAGAGAGAAGAAACAAAGAAGACAAATACTGAAATAATAGGGGAAGGATCACTAGAACAACAAGTGCACACCCCCAAGAGCATAGCCATGATGTATCCAAATACAATGATTATAGGAGGATATATTCCATCCCCTATGCCCACTGAGAAGGTGGCCAAATTGGAGATGTTTTCTTGTGATAAGAAGAAAAATAAACTACTGAGGAAAACACAACAAAATATGAAGCTTATTGTTGACCAAGAACTTCTAACAATGGCTTATGTTGGGGTGGATTTTTCCCAAGACAATGAGTCCAATGTTAGTGATATGTGTTATCTCGTAAAATAAAATTTCCCATTTATTGTCATTAGGTGATATATTTGTCATTAGTTGATAGATTTTTAATTTTTCCAAGTTCAAGTGTCTTTAAGATGAGTTTTACACTTGCCTTTTCAAGAAGTAATTGATCTTTAATCTCAATGTAAAAAAAGTCAAAAATCAGTTTTCGGCAGCTAAGGTCTACTTTTCAATATATTGTAAGCTGCCGAAAGATTTTACTTTCGGAAGCTAAAAAGGCAAGCACAGGTCGCTGTAAGCTGCCGAAAGCACAGAGTTTTTGCTAACGGTCAGCATGTCCCATCATAACTCATTTTTATCAGCCTTGGAGAGGTCATTTTACATGCTTAAATAGTCGATTGACAACTAGACATCCTAATATTTCCAATGGTACCTTCAGATTTTCATTTTTATCTCGAGAAGGCATTCAAAAGTCCCCTGCAAGATGAAGCTTCGTTTTCAAAAATACTACGTTTTTAATGTGCTGAGTCATCATTTTCAAATGATGATTCTAAGCGACTGGAGAATCATTTTGAGAAACTGGTGGAGAATTTTGTTACTGACATGTCAAAGAACAATAACCTCTCTCAATTTTCCTACAGGTTTCATATATTGAGAAAATCGAATCCATCTCTGAGCCCTAAATTTTGGATCTCAGAATTTCCCTGTTTGACACATGTTTTTGAAATGCAGATCTCGGGCAAATGAAAACAAATATCAAATAAATGAGAGAGGTTTTTGCTCAAAACAAAACAAGTTACAAAATTTTCTTCTAGTTTGTACAAAACTATCATGATTTGAGAGATACAGAATCTTAACTGCAGTCCCAGTTTCCAGCAGTCTGGCCCATTTTTATGGCAGACAGTTCCAGAAATTGAAGGTAATGGTTGTTATCTTTGGGATTTGGAAGGTAATTTGACCTCCTAAGGAGGATTTCGACCTTAATACCTATATGAGGTATCATTGTAACATAGAAATAAAGGTTCGAGTTTGGAGAATAAACTATACTTCTTTTGTAATAAACCTTTCTTGCATATAATATAGATACACAAGCTTCTTTTTCAGTTACTATCATATTGACATCTTCTTTCTATTTATGTATTTTGAATGATTACCTTTTATCTAAATTTGTCTAATTGTAGGTGATTGTCATCTCACCCTGTCAATTCATAAACATTTATTGAATAGTAATCTGTGCTATTTTTATTCAACCCATCATATATATGGTATGGTTGATAAATATAGTCTTCTTCACCCACCAAGTTTAGTTATTCATCTGATTATTAACTCTTGAAAGCCTTGTCTTACATGGTTATATATATTTGAGTGTCTTGAGAGAGAACCAGCTCGTTAAGTTATCCCATTTGATCCAAAAAACACATAAAACCAAAACATACTTTAAGTTACCAGGCTTCTTCAAGCTACAACCTGAGAAGGACTCCTGGAGTGATAACAATATGGATAAACAATTGGAAAGCTACAAAGAACAAGTATAAATTCATGAAAAATGGGTGAAATATTACAAAGCATATTAGGGAAACACAACATAATTTATTGAGTATTATCTTGGGATCTGGGATGAGTTGAATGGACTTCCAAAATTGGTGTCAAGGTGTACTTTTTCTCTATAACCAAATAAAATAGTGGAAAGAAAAAGAGAGAGAGAGCATATTTATTTCAACTTCATGAAGAAATGGCAAGTGAACTAGGTGAGAATCCTCTTGAACATCCTTGCATGAGTGAAAAGGAAATCCTCATCAATGAAACTGGGCTCAAATGATAGAAGGAATCTTGCTAGAAAGCATGGAAGGACATTGAACAAGAATGTGGGAATTGTGAGAAACTATGGTGAGTAGTGGCAAGACTTGTACACAAACGTAATGTTCCATATTTTGGGCTGAGTGACAATTTACACCCTCAAGCTAAGGTTACAACAACCTTAGAAGATGGTATGTAGAAAGAGATCCACGCATTCAATCCATTCCAAACATTATCAAAGCATGACTGAACGATTTCATAGAGACTCCAACTAGATATAATCTTAATAAAATCAGTCCTAAGGAATTTAGAGAAAGTGGAGAAAAATGTTGCCTTATTTAAAGCCCCAAAAGAACAACATAGTTTCCTACATGTTGAAAGTATCCAAAATATTTATAAATTTGGGATCATGTAAGAAAATATGTAAAGGAAAAGGGTGAGGCCTCCAAAAGTTAAGAAATAATGTGAAGAGTTGGGAAGTTGAAACTTTTCATCTTCCCCTTTTTTTCATGAATACAATAAGGAGAAAGGTTTTTTTTCTTGGAAATGTAAACTTACTTCTTATTAATTGAGAAGCATGTTGGCCATATTTTTGCAGGATCAATTCTGGTGTATTCTTAGCCTAGACTATTCTTTGTTGTTCATTTTTTCTAGAAGCACTATAAGATTGGATATTACAACTTTGACTTTTTCTCATGTTCATTACTTCCTTCCACTTTAAATGGTGCTAAAGTAATGGATGTCAAATTGTATCTTTCTATTCAATAGTAGGCTCAACTTTGTTTATAGTTTGTTATTCAAAAATTTTGCAGTTAATAATTCAATAAACTGATTTGTATTTATTATTTTCATTTGTTTCATTTGTGTAGAGACCAAAAATTACAACTTTTAATTCAATTAACATATATTTCCTTTCTCTATACGTAAATCATTCATTCACATACTACAAGCATAAAAATTCCGTTGAAATTCAAATCTATATACAGCATGAAAATAACTTAACATAATAAAATTTAATTACCTCTTCCTGATGCTAATTTCTCTGTTGACCTGGTTGTCTAGCATGTTGCTTTGCTGCTGCCTGATGCGCTGACCAACTCTGTCCAAACCGTGTTTCCTCCCTGCCAGCTAGGAGCAGCTTGTCTGACTTCCTAGCTCCAGGATACCGTATGGATATCCTAGCCCCCGTGCCCAAAACCCCCAGCAAACCGGTGCCCCTTGCTTCTGGTTCACCAAAAACCCATAAAACAAACTCCCCACACCAGAAAAATAATCACCTCCAACATACAGTCTTTCCCCCCCCTTCCAATAATTCTTCCTCCTCCCCAAAAAAATAATCCTCCTTCCCGTAAGACTCCTCCCGTCATATCCCTCCTTCACCGACCCTTTCCTCCTCATTAATTTCCTTATCCATACATTCATTATCTTATCCTCTCAGTTAATGTCTTATCCTATTATTTAA
>SNQJ01S0303220.1:0-10254 GCA_010110895.2 Picea sitchensis | reverse complement strand
CAGTTATTTCATACCTGTAACAGAGTGCAGTCAAGTTCTTCTCCACTTGTCTCAAAACTCTCTAAGCCTCTCCATCTGGAGGTACCCCCATTGTTGTTTATGATCTGATGACCGATGTTGGTAATGCCTCTGGTCGTGGACGACACCTACTCCATGCAAAATCAGCTAGATGCACTGGTCCCACATCTATACATAATAGATACAAAGTTGTCAAGTACTCTGGTATACACGAAAATGGTATATATAAAAAGAAACTAAAAAATTAAAAACTTTTAAAAGAAAACATACCTAACTCTCCTCGCTCTGCTCCGGGAGGTACGGGCATGTCAAGATCTCTGGAGAAGTTGATCCCGACATAGGGGATTCCTCTATATCCAGAATCTGTCGAGACCACCAGTCGAAAAAAGTATCATCGAAGGCCTCAATGGTCCTCCCTCCTCCCTATCATGGCAACAATGCTTCCCATCTGTACACTACTGGGAAAGAGGCCACGTGCCCCCATACTATCTCTCGTGGACTAAGACTGGGTACCCTCTCGAAGAAGAAAGAGAACAAAATAGTCTCAAACCCAAATTTCTTGTTGTTTCACCCACGACACTCTGTGAGCTATATTTTCATGCACTCTAGCATGGTTGTACTCCAATTGAACACTTTTTCATTTAAGCACTGTACTGCAAAATGTATATGCGCCCGGAAGGCCTGATGTAAAATTGCAGATCCAATGATCTGCCCAATAAGTAAAAATATGACTTTTAATGATAGGTTGGTGATTTTGTGGATCGGTACCTAGGAACCCACTTTATATGTTCTGGTCTCGTAGTGTTGTTCGATCAACTCGGCAATGTTGTGAGGTCCAGAGGGAAAAACATAAAGGTTCACTGGCTCCCCTCTCCTCAAGAGGTTAGTTAGAAAATAAACATGTTCATTCGTTGGAGTCAACGATTGTCCCTCGAGCATAAAATCCTCTGCATCTGGGTGCCAATAATCCATTAAGGCATTCATCATCCTTGGTTGTGTCCTCATGAGTAGACACCGAAATAATTTACACAACCTGCATTGTTTTAATGCGGCGATAGCAACAAGGTCTTCCTCGACCAGCGTATCAATGTCCTCATGCTCCCTCTCTCTCCAATGGACATACATTCTACAAAATGTCAAGTTCAAAGAGGAGTCAAATAATGCATTTTTAATTTTTTTCATATGTTAAAGGGTGTACCCGGGTTGTACTAGGCACAATCGCGTATGTATGCGGGCAGATCATTCCCTACCCACGTTCATACACGGGTTGTGCTTAGACAAGCTGCGTAAACACAGGGCCGACCTTTTTAAAGGTGCACACCCCCCCAAAAACAAAACGAAATGCAAAAAGAAAGAATGGAAATGCAGGAGGAACTAATTTGTACTTACTTGGTCCAAGCGAAAGTTCGTTTCGTCCACTGAAGCTCTCAGAATCAAATTCTTTCAAAAAGCGGTGTTTTTGGATTTTTGGTCAATTCTCAATCTGCAATGGTGATAATGAACTGCCAACTTCTATTTATAGACTTTTTTGGCCCTTTTTGTCATTTTTTGACCCGCGTTGTCATTTTTTCTGGTTTGAAAATCATGTAACGTGGTTCTTGAGTTTCACATTGGATGTTACGATACACTTTACTTTTGGTTCGACGAACTTTTTTGGAGTTGGGGTACTTTTAAGGTTCGTTGGTGAAATGTCATTTTTCCAACTTTGTGCATTTAAGTTAGGATTACACCTCCACTTGTTGCACCTCATTGTCTTTTTCTCTTTACCATAGGATAGACCCCACCGAATTGCAACACAGAACCTTCATTGCTTCTCTAGAAGTGTCATAATTTAGTGGTAGATCCTACCTTCACATGGATGCCCTAGGTAGATCCTGGTTGCATTTTGGTGTCCATGCCATTGCTAATGACTATAGGCTTGGGAGTCCTTTTAGTCTTGTCTCAATTATGAGTTTGAGCCTTCACATGTATGATATATTATCACTCTTGGCCTCACCCTCGGGACTCCCAAAAAAAAAACGAGTCTTCTTTTAAGCCCTTTTCAGACCCTCTAAACATGAAAAGATTGTCGAGTGATCTTGTTGCCCTTCACGCTTGCCAAACTAAAATTTGAAGGCACTTCTATCCGATGATATTTTACCCCTTTTTCGGTTTGGATGGTCAATTGTACGAACAAAGGTATACTCTAGGAACTTTGTTTCGCTAGAAGAGTATTCTCAGGTATACATTTAACTCTTTTTCGGGCATGAGGGACTAAATTTACAAAAAAGGAACCCCCATCGAGTCCATAGTTAAACTCTTTTCAGACTCCCTAAAAGTGAAAATATCGTCGAGTGAGCTTGTTTCTTCACACTCATTAAATCAGTCCAGACAAACATCCATTATGGATTCCATAGTTAAGCTCTTTTCAGACTCCTTAAAATTGAAAAGATCGTCGAGTGACCTTGTTCTTTCACACTCGTTAATTGATTCAGAAAAAAATCTAATGACATGATTTTACCCCTTTTTCCAGCCTGTAGATTAAGGAGGAAAAAGGTACACCTCAGGAGATTTGTCTCGACGGGAGAGCTCTCCTCAGTAAATTTCACCTCTTTCGGGCTAAGCAGACTAAATCTAGAAAAAGGCAGTGATTGCATAGTTAAGCTCTTTTTAAACTCCTTAAAATTGAAAACATTGCCGAGTGATCTTGTCTTTATCACACTCATTAAAATGGTTTTGAATAGATGTCTTTTTGGTGCTAATTTATCACTTTTTTGAGCCGACTAGACTATCTTCGAAAAAGGTACCCCAAATGGAGTCTCCTTTTGCGCTTTTTCAGACTCTCTAAAAATGAAAAACCACCAAGCTTACCTTCTATGGGCTCATTTAAAATTAGATTGAAGGAAGTTATCATTGTGTCCTATTAATCGCATTTGCATTCCTACATCTTTGGCCTAATGCCGGCTCCATGTTGCTCTCAACTGAACCTTTGAAGCATGCCTTATATGAAAGCCTTGTAGCACTTTGCCTTTGCGTCTTGACACCTTGACCCATGGAGGAATTTTACCGAGTGTCCTTTCCCTTCACATGTCTCCTTGATCTGATCAGTAGTGTGTTCCTTGTGCTTAGAACTAGTATTCTTGCGACACACATTCCTCCTTTGTAATGTAGCATTCTTTTAGTCTTTTTCAATCTTTCAAAATATTGATAAAGACACAAAAAAAATCAAATATACCCCAAAAAGAGGATGGGAAAAGTATTTTCTTTTTATGGTAGCACAATGATTCACCCTTGGACAAATCACATCCTTTCGTTTGTTCATCAATATTTTGGATTTAATATAACCTTAGGAAGTTGTTCTCGTAACATAGAGTTGTTTCCTCCTTCGTTTGGTTATTCTTCCAAACATATGGAGAGTTTGTGTTGCCTCCTACATCGTGAACTTATGTCAATGTCATGTTGCCTGAGTCTGATCATCAGTTGTGCTATTGTCCAAGGGAAGTTTTACCCAAATGGAGTCGGCCTTTCTGCAGTTTTTCTCTTGACCTCATGCCCGACCATCCCTAAAATTCCAATCAAGTCCTTGTTTGAAATCAATGAAGTTATTTGCTTGATCACCGAGATCCTCTTGTATGTTCCCCGAAGAGCCATCGAAGACCTCTGGGTAGTGAATTTGTACACTCACATTACACTCCTACCTAATTTTTGAAGATATTGAAGTTTTTTCCCGAGCTCTGAAGACCTCATCTCCAGCCATCAGGCATCGTTGGCTTCTTGAAGATGGATACTATACATGTAGATCTATTGTGTATTACTCATGGCTACACTTTACATAGTTATATGACATGGATATGCAGTGTATTTGATTGACATCCATGACTTATTTCATATCGAGCATGGGTATTCCCGCCTCGGTGAGATGATTGTTATTTTGCAGATGGAACCTCCCGAACTCCAGTCCCGGTCTCACTTTCTTTGTACGTTGGTAAAGATTTGTAATGTGTTTTGGCCATCATATGATCTTCTGACCTCACACATTAGGGGGTATTTGTTATAACCCTAAATTTCACCACACATGCATACCTGGAATCAATCCATCTTACTTACTATTTTTGCCAAGCCAATACAGAACAACTCTTCTTAAAAACACAATTTGTGAAGATGTACATGCCCTAGACCATGACTGCCCATGTATGTATGCTATTTGCACCTCTACTACCCGCCTACATATGCTAGCTGCACCATTAAAACCCTCTTATACCCACAAAAGTTGCAAGGGATTCGTTGAGATTACAGGTTATTGGGTATTTTTCCAACCAATTGACCACCTGTAGCCCATCACCCAACCGAATAACCATATTTTTGTCATATAAAAAGAGGTTTTGGGGTCTCATTCCAAGGAGAAAACATAGCTATAGTGAAACTCTGCCCATTTCATTTTCCACAAGAATTTGCATCCACATTGTGAGTTTTGAGCCAGAATTCCCTATTCTTTCCCTTTTTCCTCATCCATAAACCTATGCCCATTCTCTAGAGAGAAGTGTGAAAGAAGGATACGTGGAAGCAGTTGGAGCTTGGTGAAGAGGAGCCCAGGATTGGGTTTGAGGAGCAATCGTCGATCTCATTTTGTAAGTAACTTTATGAGATTAATATAAATAAGTACTTTTTACGTCCTGCCATATGATGTGTTCAATCTTCATGTTTGATTTACATTTTGTTATGACATCTAACCCATTAATTAATATATAGAATGCATGTTTGTAGTTTCTTGTTTTTCTTTTGGTGAATGTTGGTCATCCTTGGGAGGAGATTTGCGGTCGAGAAGTGACTGAACGCATTGGGATCGACACCGGATGCAGAGTTTAAGGTAAGACTACCAGATCCCTATACTATGTACTTTATACATGAATGTGGGGTGTTGTCGGGATAGTTGTTAAAAGTAGGAGACTTTAGACGGTTAGCTCTACCCACACTTTAGAACCCTAGTGTAATCCATAGGGGGGTTTTCCCACTATAGCACCATGGTTCACCCCCCCTGGGCTACATCTACAAATATCTTTCATTCTTTTCTCTTTTATTATTGTTTATCAAAATTTCATAGCACTACGCACATTACATCTAAATACAAGTGAAGATAGTGAGGCTGACAAGATCGTACCAAGCTCCATTCTTTGAGAACTTACCCTCGATTACAATGCATATCTCTCTCTCAAAACTGACTCTAATATCATCTCCAAAACTAGATCCACAACTAGATCACTTAAGAACAATATMTAGATCTCACCAATATCTATATCTCACTCGTTATCTTACAACATGTATTTATACTACAAAAAGGGTAAAATATCTATTACAACAATGACCAAAACCCTAACCCACTAACCCTAGGTGAGTTACATTTGTCCACTTTCTAAATTCCTGCATGTAGTTGATTTGTTTCCTTCTTCCTACAACTTTCCTACTTCCTTGGTGCTACTTTTCCATGTTATATGGCGCACGCTCCTTTTCTGGTCCATTTTCTAAATGTCTTCCTTAATTGTTGCATTGTTCCCCAAAATTGCCTGCACCAATAGGCCCCCAATAGTCACCTGTGGCTCGTCCTGAGCCACTGCTGGATCCATCAATGGATTCTCATGTTCAAATGAAAACATGATCACAAAATTCTGTGGAAAATATGCCCAAATTCAAGTTCCTCTGTGCAATTCCAATTTTGTATAGCAATTTCTTGGTATTCTTTCCAATCTATGAATAAAGTGATCTGGCCACTCCTATAGTGGTACCAATCTCCATTGGGTTATATATATGTCTATATTTTTCTCTGTGATTTCTTATTCCATCATATTTCTCCATATATTTCTTCTCCTGTTCTGAGCCAAATCTGATGTGCAATAATATTTTGCATTGATACTAATTCTAGATCTTTTCTTTATGAGCACCTTGCCAATATGCAGGTTTTTCTTTCAAGGAAATATCAAACTTGTAAACTCTGACTTTCCATGATTTCTAATTCAAATTTTGTTAATAATTCTTCTAAATAATTCTGACCATAAAAACTTGGAGGTTCTCTTACCTTTGTGCCAAGCCATCTTAGTGCACACATCATTATTGCACATCTTCTGGTAGATATCTCATGTAAGCATTATTGCCAATTATCCAGTCCTGTGTCAAAATATGAGGCATAAGAAATAATGCTTCTCCAGCTAAGCATTCCATCTATTCTTGGGTTAACATAATCTTCCTCGCATGCGGTAGTTCTATAAAACTGGTTTATTTCTTTTGTGGTGAAATTCTTTGTCGCAGGTTCAACATATATTCCTCCTTTTGAAGGATCTAATGGTTCAATGACTCTGTATTCTCCTAATTCAAAAATATATTTCTTGGTCTTCAATTTGATGATAGCCTGATTGTCAAAGGCCCAATCCAGACCCAAAAATGCTGACAAGGTGTAGTATTATCCACTATATCAATTACCTCAAAATCTGTCATAGTGCACAAACCATCTAAATCCACCGGTATTCCTTTGAATATACCAATTGGTATCACTTTATGTTGGTTTTCTAGTTTCAGTTGAATAGGTGAATATCCCAATGTAGGTTGTCCCATACTTTCCCATGTCTTCTTAGGAAGAACATTTACCTCATATCCCAAATCAAATATAATATCACCCATTTTAAATTCTCCAATATTTGCATTAAGTATGAACTCTCTATTTGTTCTTTTCTTCCTACATACATTACTTACTATTTTCTTCTCTAACAAACCTTGTAACATTTGTATAGATGTCTAATCATTCAATAACTTCAAGCAAGATACCAAAAAAATTCTTAGATTACTTACCTTTTATGAAGGCTGATATCCACTGGTATGATCATATGGATGAGGCATATCAAATAATAGCACATCATATCCTGGTTGTGCATTTGAAGTAGAAGCAATATTCTCCTTCAAAATTTCTTGTTTGGCCTCCTTGAATGTCTATTTCTCCTTCCACGCATCAAAATGTTGTTGAGGTGTTGTATTATTTCTAACTTGCTAGTGTTGATTCTGATCTTTCTTTGATGCATATTCTCGTGTCTTGATTCCACATCAAGTAACTATATTGATATTTTTCCCATCGTCTTCTCTAGTTTCTGTGGAAATCCATTGACCATTCTAGTTATTATAATTCATTTATTCATGTATATTTGTTAGAAGTGTCAGAAAGTATTATGTATTATGATATGTCACACGACAGTACATGCATGTCATTGGTGGTAGTGGACAATCCCTTTCATAATGTTCAGGTTGTTGATAATTGCAACAGTTTATTGGGCCTCTACCTCTTCCAAATCCTCCTCGTCCATGTCCCCCTGTTCCAAATCCTCCTTTTTTGCCTTGATTATCTCTGCACAATGTATTATTTTATGGTACTTGATTATACTAAGGTAGCACTACAAAATTCTATGCATTATTATATTGCTACATAGGAGGACATGTCAACAGTTCAGCCTGCATCCTATAAGCATCCGATGTTCTTTCCCTCATAAGCTCCATAGTTCTACAACCCTGGTCTTCATTTCCTATAGACTTATAGAAATTTTATATTGTACTCTTAGGTATTGTTTGATATTTTTGCATCAGTGGAAAATGATATAGATCATGTCCATGTGTATTACATATTTTACACGATAATCCTCTTGTAGGTAAGGGATTCGGTAATCCTTCTCCCAAATAATGTGTAAATGTTGGGCACTCATTCTTGTGATGTCCTTTTATTATGCATAAGGTACACCATATTAATTCCCTCTTCTCCTTGCCTTTGTTATGATTCAATTGAAATGTCAAAATGTTCAAATATGATCTCAGATCTTCTACAACTGGATCTATATGTTTATATTGATTATCTTCTAATTATAAGGCTGCATGCAAATCCTCTTCCTAATTATGGAACTTTTGTTGCCTCAATGGATATTTAAAATGTAGTAATAATGAATTTATAAATAGTTGTGTATGTTGCAAGTTTGTTATAGGAAACTTCAACATACCTTTCAATCGTTTGAACTTTTGATCAACTTCCCAAAATGACTCACCTGGATCCTGTTTGATTTCTATCATCTTGTTCATAAATTGATCTTCTGAACTTGGTCGATGGAACTCATTAATTAGTGCTTTCTTCACATCTGTGGCATTTTTCAGTGTTCATTGTGGACTGTTTACTACTAGACTCATGAGCTAGTCCTGTGCGTGGTTTTTGAATGTGATTGCAATTTGAGCCACGTTCGTGTCTTCATCCATGACCTATTTGACTTCCCAAATATTTTCACAGATAAATAAAAGTTTATCTGGGTCCTCCCACCCTTCTCCATGAAATTTTGGTAACCGAATGGTTGGATCTGATCCAACCATTGTAAAATTTGTACTACCACCTCTATGCAGTGTCAATATATGACTACTTCTACCTAAACTTGTACTTCCACTTAAATTTCCACTGGTCCCTTGACCTATTGGACTCCTTATGCCAATAATTGTTGGTTGTATAAAATCTTCTTTTCTTTTTGATGTCTTAGTTGCACATGGGATTGTGGGTTCCACACTAATTCAGATATGGAATGGAGATCCTTCTTTTGTGACAGACCCTTGACCTCTTATTTTTCTCTCATATGTGGCATGCATGATTTCCTCAATATTATCTATAGCCCAGAGGTCCTCTACCTCTTCCTCATCACTTTCCAAGCCTTCCTACTCGACTACTTCCTTCTTTTTCCTATTGATATTATATTGGTAGGGACTTTTGTTGCGTGTATTTCCTACTTTTTGCATTATTTCCTTGATATGATCTTAATCCATAATAATAGGGTCCATTTCTTCCTTCTTCTAACCTCTATATAGGTTCTTCTCGATATCTCAGATCCTCCTTAGTGTTTCCCCCAGTCTCCCCATGCACACATAGGTATTTAGCTGTCAGACTCCATTGTCATCACACCTTTGTCATGCATTAAAATATTGATTGATGTGTAAATTTATCTAATGTACCTTCCTCTTGGCCCATTCCAAAACTCATGCTCTGCAGGTGTGTAATATTTTGTAATAGCCCGTAGGTCCTCTACCTCTTCCCCATCACTTTCCAAGCCTTCCCACTCATCTACTACCCTCTTTTTCCTATTGATATTATATTGGTAGGGACTTTTGTTGCGTGTATTTCCTACTTTTTGCATTATTTCCTTGATATGATCTCCATCCATAATAATGGTCCATTTCTTTCCTTCTTATAATCTCTATCTATATCCTTCTCCATGTCTCAGATCGTTCTTAGTGTTTTCTCCAGTCTCCCCATGCACACATAGGTATTTAGTCGCCGTGATTCATCACATCACACCTTTGTCATGCATTAAAATATTGATTGATGTGTAAATTTATCTAATGTACCTTCCTCTTGGCCCATTCCAAAACTCATGCTCTGCAGGTGTGTAATATTTTGTATTATTAACTGCAAACTCAGTAATGAATCCAACAATAATGTTGTCTAACCGTGAAATCCCTATGTGCGCAAGTGAATTTATTATTGACTTTTTGTAACCAAACAATATTCTCAGCATTCCATTATGTTGGTCTTATCTGATTAGTAGCATGTGTCTCCTTCAATCTCAGTATCTAATTCTCGCAACAAATGTGGAAATTCATAGAAAATTCCTCATGAAGATTATCGCTAGGTATTCTACCCTTATGACTAATAAGTTAGCTAGGGCTCTAAACTTATACGCAGATCATGACCCTTAAGATTTAACTTTTAACCTTCTACCCAAAATCTCAACCCCTTTTCAAGCAAACATGGGAAGAATCGACTCACCTCTTTAACGATGATTGAAGTAGATACTCCGTTGAGCCTTCTATTTCCTCGCTACTGCTGCCCCTTCTACAAAGCTTCCTGCAATCAAGGTAAGACTACACATGCATGCTACTGATCTACTAGAGGGTTAGAAATAACACATAAATCAAATAACATAGATGACATTCATGAACTTGGGACGGGAAAAGCATCTTTTTCATTAGTCTCAAAATGACTCACTTACAATGAGTTCTGAGACTGGCCACCGTTACTCGATCCTGATCCTGGGCTCCTCCTCTTCTTTTGTCCTCCAACTGCTGCAACATGAAGTTCTCCTTAAGCTTAAGGCAAAGCTAAAGGGTGGGGACAATAATGGACTTGGCAATTTGGCAGAGTTTCTTTGCTATCCTTTTTCCTCCTTTGAATAGTACCCCTACCCCTCCTTTTATAGG
>SNQJ01S0303218.1:0-10254 GCA_010110895.2 Picea sitchensis | reverse complement strand
CCCAAGCATTCCAAGGGTTTTAAAGCATTTCTTCTCATCTCCTTCTCAAACAATCTAAACTATTCTTGGGTTACTTTAGATTCTTGCAAAGTAAAAGTTTCATTTAAAAGGATTATCATAAGATTTCTTAGCAAGTAGATTAGATTACTCTTTAATCTAGCTTGCAATCTACTTCTAGCTTCATTTTTTTTTTTTTTTTGAAGGCTAAAGGTAGTTTCGATTTATAAAGGATTAAAGGTCATATCTAGGCATGTTTGTGATATTACTTACTGTTTTGGGACAGCAAGTAATATCAAAAAGAAAAGGCCTTTTCTTTCTTGTTTTACTTGGCTCTTTTTCTTATTTTTAGTGTAGTTTTACTTGGCCATTTTTCTATAATTTGTGTACATTGACTAACAATTTTGGCAGGGTCTTCCAATAGCTTTTGGGGCATATTTTGCCCCAATTAACTTGTTGTTTTTGCAGGTTTGACGAAAAGAAAAATGGAAACGCTGCCCAAATTTTGAAGTTTTGAAGCCTCAAGAACCCCTTGAAGTACCCTATACTTGTATAAAGCTCTGAAAAAAATTGTAAACCTTTTCGATCCATTCATATAAGGATCCCAAGTCTCTAAAAGAAACCATTGTAACCGAGATAATAAAATAAGTGAGCCAAAGGAGGCCTCACTTTTTGTTTCCCCCTAGGGGGGTTAGTGTTGTGGTTTGGACTATTTGTCTTTCTAGTTTGCTTTCATTTTTCCTTTTGCTATTATATTCAAACAATCTCACATAAACAATAAAATTAAAACAAATCAAAATCTACTTTAGTTTCTTTTTTGCAAAAGTAGAACACTAATCGCTAGTTTAGATTTCTTTTTTATGCAATTTCAAAGTTGGAAATAAACCGTCTCCTCAGCTCCTCGCAAGAGGTTGGTCAGTGCAGACTTAGTAATTAGAAAAACATTTTCTTTCAGCATTTCATTTTATTTCTTTAAAATAAACATTTCCCCTCAGCTCGCAGTATTGTTCCTGACCCTTCAAGTTGTGAGCTTGTCTCGATCTTCTGGGAGTAAGTTTCATACACGCTGCGCTGGTCAGTGTGGATAGATTAATAGGGAAATCCTTAAGAAATATTGCTTCACTGAAAACGTAAGAGAGTTTGTGTAAAATATCTGGCGGGAACTTTGAGATCTAGGTTCTCCCTATCGGATCTCCCACATTCTCTTGGGCTTGTGTGCAAAATCAGAGGGACACTCTCCCTAATGGATATTTGGTAAGCTCAACCTCCACTCTAGAGATGTTCTCTGAAGGGCCAAATCTAGATTATCTCTCAAACATTTATTTTTGCAAATAAAATTTATCTCATTAACCTACTATCAATAAAGACAATCTAATAAAACACGCTATCTACAACTGCCCACGATACCTTTTAAGGCACTGGTCTCTTTATACATTTCACAAAGCCATTTGCTTCAAGTATTTTTTACATTTCAATCATTTATATTTATCTTAAAGCATTTACTAATTTACTTGCATCTTGTTATCTCAAGTATCCTTTTATGCAAGTATTTATTTAAGTATCTTGTGGTGGTTAATTGATTTATGCTCTTAAAGTAGATTTACTTTATATGTTGTCTTTTGCAATAAACTCCTAGAACACTAGTTGCTTAGATTTAGTTTTAAGCCTGAGATTATTTTCTTTAGGGTCTACCCCCCTTGGCTTCACTAGGAGTTGGCCTAGACGGAGGAGTTGAGGATTAGGTCACAACACCTTAACTCTAACTTGCCCCCAAGGACACACCAAGTGAATTGAAGATTTCTTCCACGTTACCCAGGTGTAGTGTATAAAGGCGGCAACAGGGACCAACCATGCAATTAGAGATCGAGGGAATTTGAGTTCTCTCGAGTGGTGGAACATGCATGGCAATGCTACACCACAGCTGCAACGTTTGGCAACACAAGTACTTTCACAGTTGATGAACACTTTTTTTGCAGAGAGGTGTTGGAGCACCTACAGTTTCATCCATAACGTCAAAAGAAACAGGTTGAATGTAGGCTGGGTAGAGAGCTTAGTTAATGTTCATTACAACTTGCGATTGTTGTCCCATTACTATGAGGCAAAGATGGATAAAAACTTCAAGCGTTGGGACAACAATCCAAAGGAGGGTTATTTGGAGGATAAAGAATTGTTTTTAGAGCAATTGGAGAGTGTTGTTTTGGATGATGACGATCATGTTGAGATGCCACCCCCATCCACTGCCATGGTCCCCATGTCCAAGACTCCAGCTACAGCACTAGGGGCTTCATCTTCACTTTTGTCGCAGTTGTCTACATCTAATTCTGCATAGTTTTGTCCTTCTCAGGCTCCTCCACTACCACCACACAACAATCATGGTGTTGAAAGGAGAATGGGATAGTTGTTTGATGTTTCTCCTTTTTCATTACTTGATATGTCATAGTCTACATATGATGATAATATTTAGCAACTAGCTCAATTTAAACTTTATTGTTTTGGACCTTTCGGTCTTCATACTTCAATGCAAATGGCCTATTTTGTAAACATAACTATTTGGTCATGACTCGTGTTATTGTTGATAGTTGTTGGGTAACTAATTTCATTCCATAAGTTAATGGTCTACTTTCTATTATATGGCTTAAAATTTGTATGTTGGTTTGTAAGTTTGTAATTGCTAGAATCTAAATGGTTGATGCTCGAATGATTAATCATTGATATACTATGGATGCCATTTCTATCTATATTAATGTACAAATATGCATGGTTTCATATATTTTACAGCGAATTTGTCTTTCTGCATGTTTTTTAATATAAACGCAATATATATATATATATATATATAACAGAAACTCCCAGGACACTGTGTTCCCGAGGATTTTTGGAAAATGATGCTCCCAACGCTACCGCTCTGGGAAACCTTGCCTACAACCATTAGCTATACCAAGTCAATGTTGGGAAGAGGTTTCAATGGATTTTATTACAGGTCTACCCAAATCCGAAGGAAAGAATATCATCATGGTAGTAGTATATCGACTCACAAAGTATGCTCATTTTTTCTCCCTTTCTCATCATATTAAAGCAAGCACAATAACCACAACATTCATGGAAATGGTTTAGAAGCTACATGGAATCCCTAGGATCATTATAAGTGACAGAGATCCAATTTTCACTGTAAATTTTTGGACTGAATTGTTTTCTTGTTTGGGTACTCAATTGGCTCACAGCTCCTCTTACCATATCTAATGGGAAAACTAATATTGTGAATAAATGTCTAGAAGGATATCTTCATTGCTTTGCATTTGATAAACAAACACAATGGGTCAAGTTGTTGCCCTTGGCAGAATAGTGGTACAACACATACTTCGATACTTTATCAAAAATGTCCCCATTTATGGCACTTTATGGATATCATCATCTATCCATCACATCACCCTTGAAAGGGAAAGCGAAGGTTCAAGCAGTGGAGGACCACATAGAGAACCAACAATATGTTCTCAAACTATTGAAGGACAGCTCGATTACAATACAAAATAGGATGAAACAACCATACAAACAAATGTCCCTCAAGCAACAAAAGGAGGACACTAAATTAGCACCCAAGTATTATGGTCCCTATAAGGTGTTGCAAAGGATTGGAAGTATGTCTTACAAATTGGAGTTACCTCCTCTTCACATGTACATCCAATCTTCCACGTTTTTTGCTTAAAGAAGGTAATATGTGACAAGATCTCAATTCAAACAATTTTACAAGAGATCAATGGAGAAGGGAAAATCATACTAGAACCAAAAACAATCATTGAAACCAGGGTTAAGCAACTGGAAAATCGAGCAATTACTATGTACCTCATCAAGTGGAAGAACCTTAGCATGTTAAGACCCTAGACAAAGCCCCACGTAAAGCCTTATATATTGAGTTGTTTCATTTCTATTGTTATATTAGTATTGTCGGATAGACCTTTTAAGTGTAATACCCTTGGTCTCCTATATATATATATATATATACCAAGGAGGCCTAGTTTTAGTATCATCTCATCTTGTACAATTGTTCTATTGTAAAAGGAGGTTGCCCCCTTGAAGATGCTTCAGATTCATTCTTCTCTCTTTATCAAGGCATGGAGCTACTTCTCTCTCTCTTTTCATGTTGTTTTGGTCGTTTCATGCATAACATGTAGGTAAGGGGACATGCTTTACTCCCTAGCTTGCATCTACCAATGTTTCATAAGCAAGCATGAATTCCTCCTTTGCTTCATGTGACTATATTTGATTCTTGACCCAATGTTAGGCCTACGGCCCCAAAGAGAGATTCTTTAATGATTTGTATCTCTAGGCCCTTTACAATTGAAATGCATCGTTGAAAGTACGTTGCTGAAATTTTTGCTATGAAATTTTGAGCAAACTCCATTGTAACCCTGTAACTGATTAAAGAATGCCATCCATCCAGCATCTTGGAAGGCTAGCAACATAGCTAGATTTGTTTGTTCTCTTTTATTCAATCCACCTCCCATTTATGCTCTGCATTAGATCTCTTTGAAAGGCACTCTTCTATTCTCAACTGTGTTGTAGCTTCAACGATTTTGATAATCAAATGGCTTATTGAGAGTAATTTAAATTTGCAATTGCCCTCTTTCTACTATGACATGCAAGATTTCGATTATGATATGACCACCGATGCTTCTAGTAAGCATGCTAGCGAATGATTTCAATATCTTTGCATCATTACTTCCAAAGTTCAAACTACCACATATCCATCACTTCCCCGCTCAATAGAGATTATCTTGTTTTCGAACAAGATATGGCACATGCCTCTTCATCATTGAATTTAAACTTTTAATCATGAGCGCAATGAGATTGTTGACAATACAACAACCTCCCCCAACTAAAGATTTCAGCCATCCTTGTGCAATAGTGTAGGTAAATAAATGACCCCAAAAAGGGTGGGGATAATAATAATGATAGCCATAACAACTTAATCCAGCATTTAACTCAAAAAAGAGAAGGAACGAAGAAGAAATAGATATGCGTGTGTTACCTGTAGGAATCAATGCTTAAGAGGTGTAATATAGAACAAGTCGTTCTTGAGCAGGCTAGAACTCTTCAATGTTTACTTCATTTAGAAATAGCTTATAGAATGCTTTAGTCATCATAGGGCTTGATAAGTCATTTATCAAGAACATTGGAGGAGACATCAACATTGTCCAGAGATGAATATGACAATATCATGGAACAATGTTAGGTAGCTAGAGAGGTAGTGGAGGTCATTGAATGTAAGGTGGACTAGGTCCACTATATTATTAAATAAGTCTCACTATGGTAGTTAGATATAATAAATGGATAGTTATATATAATAAATGTAAGAGGACTTCTTAGAAGGTTATGTTTTTAGAAGATTCCTCCTCTAGAATGTTCTTAGGTGGGGGTAGCACTATATAAAGGGGTTAAAACAATGTAATGGGATATGAAGAGAGGTATTGTATTTGGAGCGGTAGCTCAATAGGAGGAAGCCCCCTCGAAGAGGCAAGTGAACAGGAGAGGATCCCTTCCATAATAGGATCCATTGTATGGTGTTGCCCTACCTCAAGGGTTTGATATAATAAAGTGGTGGTTTTCTATATTGTTTCATATATTTTATGTGGTGATTGTATTTAGATATCTTTGGTACTATTGTAGTATTTTGTATTCAGGGCTTTGGAACTTAACAAGTGGTATAATAGCACTTTCCTTGGCAGGAAGTGTGTACACATATTTTTATTTTTTTGCAGATTTATTTTTTTGAAAAAAATAGGGTCGCGACATTCCAGACGATTTATATAGGCTTTGGTGTAAAATTTTCAAAAACTGGTTGTAAATCTGAGTTCCTCTCAGAAAAACACCCAAGTTAAAAAAAAAAAATCGTCTGAAACGAAGTCCAGAAAGTCAACTTTTTTTCCACGGACGGCCACGTGATTTTTCAGATTTCTATAGCATCTGGGGCCGAATTTTTCAAAACAAATTGCAGATCTAAGTTCCTCTCACAATTTCACCCAAATTCGAAAAAAATCGTCCAAATCGAAGCTCTAGAGTGAAGATATCGTTGATTTAAAATGAGCTATTTTTTGTGGTTTTTCGTGACGGCGGTGGGACTGCAGAGTTCATAACTTTTCATAGGGTGCTCAGATTGCTACCAGATCAATACCATTGGATAAATTATTTTAAGATATTTTTTTTGGTATATTTTATGTGGTGTTTCCAATGGCTATTTCCTCTCAAACCCTCAAAGAAATTCTATAGATGACTAAAGCATTCAAAGTCCAATTGAATGACACATTGCATGACCTTGTAGATGGCCTCACATTGCATGACCTTACAAACAGACTCAAGGATAGTTTTCGTAGTATTCAAGATTCATTAGATAGCATGCAAGAGAGATTTCTTATGGTGGACATCAAGGATGCATATAATCAAGAAATATATGCTTGGTATGATTTTGAGGCCGATTGTGATGATTGGTATGTGAATAGTTGTCATTCTTGGGATGACAACCACTTTCATATTTTATTTGATGACTCTAATCCACCTTTTGTAGAGAACATCAATGTGACAAATCAAGAGCCAATGATTATTACTAGTGTCTATCCTGCATATTCTACAATGGTATTATTCCTTCCAAATTCTACTCCGATCATTTTACACTATGTGGATGGATCTTCTTATTTGGATCCACATGACATGTGTCAGTCTTTGGAGCATCATTTTGAGTTGGTTATCGGGTTCTAAAATCTTCCACGAGGAATTCACATGAGCACTTGGACATGGGACCTAGGTTTACAAAGGCAGTTGGACTACTTCAGCACGGTGGCTTTCCTTTCTACATGGGACCTTGGTTCTCCAGTCTTCTTCAACATTATGGTCCACAAATCCATGGAACCTTGGTTCTCTAGTCTTCTTCAACATTATGGTCCACAATTATCCATGGGACCCTAGTATATGGTTGTCCACCCTCATAACATGCATTGAGGACAACACTTTCATAAGGGGGATGGAATGTTAGGTAGCTAGAGAGGTAGTGGAGGTCATTGAATGTAAGGTGGACTAGGTCCACTATATTATTAAATAAGGCCCACTATGGTAGTTAGATATAATAAATGTAAGAGGACTTCTTAGAAGGTTATGCTTCTAGAATATGCCTCCTCTAGAATGTTCTTAGGTGAGGGTAGCACTATATAAAGGGGTTAAAACAATGTAATGGGATATGAAGAGAAGTATTGTATTTGTAGCGGTAGCTCAATAGGAGGAAGCTCCCTCGAAGAGACAAGTGAACAAGAGAGGATCCCTTCCATAATAGGATCCATTGTATGGTGTTGCCCTACCTCAAGGGTTTGATATAATAAGGTGGTGTTTTTCTATATTGTTTCATATATCTTGTGTGGTGATTGTATTCATATATCTTTGGTACTATTGTAGTATTTTGTATTCAAGTATTTGGAACTTAACAAACAAGTTGGGAGGGATTTCACAGCAATAAATTAATACTGATAAAATGGGTCTAAAACACCAACAACAACAAAAATTTGTAGCAATCATTTCTAGTTTTTTTCTTTTTTCTTTTTTCATTTTTTCTTGGTAGAAACTTGCCAGAGAACTGATTTTCAAGTTATCGACTTTTGTGGTTCCCCAAAAGGGGTCATCACCACAAAATTATTGGTTTTGCAAAAAATAACTTGCCAAAAAGCTATTAAGGGATTTTCTATCTTATGATGGCCTAGAGAGATTTTCATCATCAGATTTTTATTTTTTTTCTTTTCTCTTGTTTTCTTTTTTTCTAAGACAATGAAAATACATTACTCTGGTTTGAAGGTAACAATGCCTTTAATCACACACAAGTGTTGAGTTTGTGCTTGCAACCCTGACACAAACACCTCTTTGTACAATGGTTTTTTATAGAGCTTTAGCCAGTGACCGTTGACCATGAGCGGGGTCCTATCCTTGTCAATTGTACAAATCTTGACTGAACCGTCATTGAAAAATGCATCACTCTCATAAGGATCCAACCATCTCTTTCTCAACTTTCCTTTAAAGTCCTTGAATGGAGTCATATAAAGTGCCCAGTCACCACTTTAAAACTATTTTGTCTTTATCGTGCCACTTGACTCTTTGGAGTTGGACAGTTTTTGTATGGAAGAGTGTTTCCTGCCTCATTTCATCTAAAGCATTGAGTTGGTTAACTCGTTCTCTCTGTGCTATAGAAAGTTCAAACCCCAACTCTAGTATTGTTCGAAGAGTCTTGATTTCAAATTCAATGGGCAACAAGACAATATTACCATACACTAGCTCATATGGTGTGAAACTAGTGGTTGTTTTTCAGGTGGTATGGTAGGACCATACTGCTTCAATAAGTTTGTTGGCCCAACTACGAGTCTGCACTATTTTGTTAAGATATTTTCTAATTCTCCATTGGTGACTTCTACTTGTCCATTGGCTTGTGAATGATATGGAGTGGACTTCCCATGGTAAATTTTGTATAAGTCCACCAACATCTCAATTAACTTGGAGGTGAATTGAGGGCCTTCATTCGTCACTATCTCCTGTGGACCATTGAATTTAGTGAAGATTTCTTCATACAAAAAATCAGTGTCCTTGTCTTCTTTAGTATTTTGCAATGGCTTTCTTCAACCCATTTGGTGAGGTAGTTAATACAAACCAAAATATACTCTTTCTCATTTGAAGGTGGATCAATTGGTCCTATATAAAGTCCCACTCCCATTTTTCAAAGGGCTCCAATGTTACTTGTGGTTACAATGGTATCTCGTCGACTTGAGTAGGTCTACATGTGCATTGACATTCATCACACTTGGCAACATACTCTGCAGCATCCTTATGTAAAGTTGGCTAGTAATACCCAACATGGAGAACTTTACAGGTAAGTCATTTTGGTAGTAAAACAACCCCCACATGGTTTGTCATGATAGACACATAGCACATCATAATCTTCATCTTCAAGGATACAATGGCTCAACACAGTACGAAGTCAACTTTGAACAAGTAACCTTGGGTCCAAGTGTATGCAGCACTTTGCCTCATAATTCTATAGCATTCTTTATAAGAAAAATGGTGTGCAAACTTTTCTCCAACAAGATAAATTGTTATATCGACAAACCATGGGGTCTGCACTGACATAGCAAACAAGTGCTCATCTAGGAAAGAGTCATCTACAGGTTCTTCATCCACACTATTAGTTAATCTAGATAGAAAATCTGCAACAACATTTTCTCTGCTAGGCTTGTCAAATATAGTCAAATCGAATTCTTGAAGTAAAAGCAACCATTTAAGACAAGTTTATTCATCAGATGTCAACAAACAAAATGATCTATGTACAAAAAAGGGTATCCAATAATATAATGTAGAAATGTATTGATGGCATAAACTACTAGAAGAAATTATTTCTCTGTCACAATGCAGCTATGTTTTGCACCTGAGATATTTTTGCCAATGTAATAGATAGCATATGGTTCATCAAAATCTTTTTGTCAAGAATAGACCCTAGGGATTTCTTGAAAGCATCAGTGTGTATGTGTAATGGAAGATCCCAATTAGGTCCTCAAAACAAGAGTTGAAACTAGTTTGTCTTATAAGACCTCAAATGCCTTTTGGCACTCTAATGTCCATAGAAACTTAACATTCGTTGAAGGAAGTGTGAAAAATGGTGTTGCAGTTATACTAAAATATTTGATGAATCTTCTATAATACCCTACATACCCAAGAAAGTTGCAGACATCCTTTTGTTTTTGAGGTACAAGCAAATCATGGATGATAGGCAACTTTTGCAAGGTCAATCTCAATATCCAAAAAAAGATATGTGATGTCCTAGTACTATTCCTCCATCCATTAGCATAAAGCATTTTTCATGACTCAAAGATAGGTTCATATCTTGATAAAGTTGGAGAACATTTTTTAGATTAGTTAACATGTCTTCAAAGGTATTACCATAAACTGTGAAGTCACCCATATTAATTTCAACATAGTCATGAACTAAATCTAAAAATATATTGTGGACAACACATTGAAATGTGCCAAGAGCATTAAATAATCCAAAAGGAAGAACTTTATAGGCAAATGTACCCCCAAGGCATGAAAACATCGTCTTGTTTTGGTCTTCTAGGGTAAGTTGAATTTGGTTATAACCACTAAATCCATCAAGGAAGGAGAAGTATTTCTTTATTGATAGTGCATCTAAGACTTTGTCAATAAATGGCAAAGGGAAGTGGTCTTTTCTAGTAGCTTTGT
>SNQJ01S0303217.1:0-10254 GCA_010110895.2 Picea sitchensis | reverse complement strand
GCTACCTCTGTTTCTTCAGCACCTACTGAATGGAAGCTACAACTCCCAGATGTACAAGCACCAACTTGTACATGAGACTTTTACAGTCTCCCCTTGCTCCTCCCTACCACCCTGGAATCCTTGTCTGTCACTAAGAACCTACAAACCAACTCTTTATCTTCTCTGGCAAAGGATTCACCATTAAAGTCCTCTCTGTTTATATAATCATATCAAAATCCATTCTTCTCCCCTTGATCTCTGCTATATCTTCATCATTTCTTCTCACAGTCCCTGTATGATTTTATTTCGGTTTTATATTCATTTACATAAATGATTTTTACCTTAGAGCTACGACTGTACCATTAATTCCATACGCACCAATATTCATCTCACCAAATTTCACTTATTTCTACCCTGTACATTTAGAGCATATAGTCGAAACCTCAGGTTTCGAAGATTCAGTTACAATAACTGAATAACTACCTTACAGTGATTATTATTGGTCAAGGCCTCAAGAAGAACAGTAGCCACATGATCAGTTTAAATATTTAACCAACATCGTTCGATGATCATACATTTGTTTTGTCTCAGCATAGAATAACCCTCAAGCGCTTCGACAAGACACTTGTTCTTAAACCATATGCCCATTGGCTATGACCATGGGCTTAACTAAAATGCGTTTCTCATTTCATCATTTCAGCATTTCGCATTTCGGCATTTCGGCATTCCTGAAATGAAGTGTCTCAACACTCCAAGTCGCGATCCCCGATATGGATCTTGATCAACGGTCCACAAAACTTCATAATTTGATCCCTTCTTTTCTTAATCTAACGGTTGACGGGATTTCAGTGTTTCACATTTCGACATTTCGGCATATCGGTGTTTCACATTTCATCATTTCTATGATGAAGTGTTTCGACACTCCAAGTCACGATCCTTGAAATCCACACCAAAAAGGTATTTTGGCGTTTTGCATTTCGGCGTTTCGGCATATCGGTGTTTCGCATTTCATCATTTTTGTGATGAAGAGTTTTGACACTCCAAGTCACGATCCCCGAAATGATCTGATGGCTTCACATTTGATCTGATGGGCATAGATAAGATCGTTCTAGTTAACTTATCGGGGATAGATCAATGGTCATATACGACTCTTATATTACCCCTCCAATGCTTAATTCAACGGATATGACTTAATCATTCATCGAGATGGATGGCTATCGGGGTTTCGGTACTTTGGCCATCAGGTCTTCATGACCTTCAACAATTCAAAACTCTCGAAATCGTAGATCATGTGACGTATGTCCCTTTCTGTATTTCAGCATTCGGGACTTCGTGATGTTGGAGTTTTTGCTTACCATGAAAAAATCCCGAAATAGAAACTCCCAGAATGACGTATCATAGTGATGTCACTTAGGATGACGTATCATGTGTTGGTTAATCTCCGATCTCTGAAATTCAAGATAAGGGTACTGACTCCTCTTCCAAATCTCGTTTCACATGTGACCTCTAGTTATAACCAAAAGCTCACCTCCTGGGTTCTTCATAGTTTCACGTTTCGGTATGTTGAGAGGCATGCTGATCTCTGAATTAGGAACCATCGTGCCTGTGCAAGCTGACCAACAAACTGCCCTTTTGGGAACCACCATCCTTGTGCAAGCTGACCAACAAACTCCCCTTTTGGCGATTTAAATTTTGACATTAATGAAAAAACCAAGTCCTGTGCAAACTGCAATTCCCTGCCAACAGGAAGCAGATGGACTATTAAGATATCAAGGAAGGATGTACATCCCCGAAGGTGGGGATATTCGAAGCATCATACTGAAGGAAGCCCATAGAGCACTTTATTATGCACATTTGTGTGTGAAGAAAATGTACGCAGACATGAATAAGTTTTTCTTCCGGGTAGGCATGAAGCGCAATGTATTCCATATTTTCGCTAAGTTCCTAGAGTGTCAACAAGTGAAAGCTTACCACCACCACCCGATAGGTCTCCTACAACCGCATGATGTCCCTATGTCCAAGTGGGAAGTCATTTCTACAGATTTTGTTGTGGGATTAACGCTCACATCGCATAGACACAATGCCATTCTTGTGATAGTTGATAAGTTGACCAAGAGTGCTCATTTTATTCTGGTTAGAGACACCTACGATGTTACTGATGTGGCACGCGTGTTTATAAGCGAGGTCATGCGTTTTCACAGGATACCCAAGAAGATCATTTCAGATAGGGACTCCAGATTCACTTCGAGGTTTTGGACAAGTTTGCAGTCAACGTTGGGGACTCAGTTGAACTTAAGCACAACTTATCATCCCGAAACATATGGGAAAACTGAGA
Source organism: Picea sitchensis (assembly GCA_010110895.2). Taxonomy (NCBI): domain Eukaryota; kingdom Viridiplantae; phylum Streptophyta; class Pinopsida; order Pinales; family Pinaceae; genus Picea; species Picea sitchensis. The sequence goes on along the minus strand of SNQJ01S0303217.1, from coordinate 7,940 downwards.
GAGTAAATCAGGTCATGGAAGACATGCTTAGGATGTATGTTATGGATAATCAAACCCACTGGGAGAAGTACCTACCTCTGGTAGAGTTCGCCTACAATAAAAATTTTCATAGCTCCATTGGAATGCCACCGTACAAATCTCTGTATGGAAGGCCATGCAAAACATCGTTGAGTTGGGAAAGGTTAGAAGACCGAGTGATAGTTGGGCTAGAATTGATTCAAGAGATGGAGGAACAGGTGATTCAGATTAGGCAGAGACTAAAGGAAGCACAGGATAGACATAAAATTTATGTTGATGCACATAGGAATGACCGAAGTTATAAAGTGGGAGATCAAGTTTTCATTCGTATCAGGCCTAATAATAGTACCATTCAGTTTGGGAAGGGGACAAAGTTGTCACCTCGATTTATAGGACCGTTCAAAATCCAAGAGAGAATTGGACCCGTTGCCTATCATCTCGTACTGCCACCCCACTTGCATAAAACTCATAATGTTTTTCATGTATCTGTTCTACGTCATTATGTTGTTGAAGAATCTCATAAACTGAGTTGGAAGGAATTGTAGGTATCAGACGCGGGAACCCTCACGATAGAACCATTACGCATATTGGACTGTAGATTCTGACAAGTCATGAACCATTTCGTAGACCAAGTTAAGGTCAAGTGGGACAAGTATAGCCCATAATCTGCTACTTGGGAGGATGCCAAGACATTACAATGAGATCATCCTTCACTTTTTTGACCACCTCGGGAATATGTTTCTCAAAGGTTGGGTGTATGTAATGCCACCTTTTGACTTAGACAACTAGGATTACCTGAGGCCTAATCACCTTTGTTTTCTATTCACTGTGAAACTATTAATGGTACACTTGAACTTTTAAGATGTATGAACCTATGTGAATGACAATTCTATGAATGTTTAACGTTATTTGAATGATGATGAATATTATGCAATCTATTGTGTGAATGTCAATTCTATGAATGTTTAACATTATTTGAATGATGATGGATATTATGCAATCTATTATGTGAATGTCAATTCTATGAACGTTTAATGTTATTTGAATGATGATGGATATTATGCAATCTATTATGAGAATGTTAATTCTATGAGTGTTTAACGTTATTTGAATTATGGGGATATTATGCGATCTATTTCTAACTTGAAAATTTTGAAATTTAAAGTTGTTGGTATGTGGATACCAAATTGTGATCAAGGTTGAATGCATTTACATGATGATCATGCATAGATATGTATGAGTTTGTGTTATAGACTAATCTGTAGGTCAATGGGCTACAAAATAGCCAAAGGATAATGATAATAAAAGTGGATGTCATGAACACCGACCAAGAAACAATATGGTATGAATATTTGTATGTGAATTTATGTTGGTTTGAATGCATTGCTATGATATATGGACCAGTGCATGTTTTTCAGGTGGTGAGACTGCCTAAAACTGAATATACGATGACAACATTCCTAGCAACACATTTCCATTGTATATTCCATGGTAGGGTGTGGACCCTAGTCTTATTAGGAGGGGTGGAGGCATTTCCCACCGTATATCCTCTGAAACCTGGACTCATGGGAGGATGGTGTTATCTCACACTCCCCTAAACGTGTGATGATGACTGTCATTTTCCTACTGGGGAAGCTTGGTCAAGAGAGTGACACTTCCACTTTCAGGTTCTATTTGGAGTTAGGTCAATATAGTTGACGCTCCAAGATAGTCCAACAGAGGAAGGATAGGGATGGAAGATGGAAGTAAGTTAGGAAGGAAGGATGAATATAAATAGTTGAGAGTGTATGGGGATTTTTCCTTATAGTGGAATTTATTGTTTTCCCCCTTTGAAAAAAAAAATATGTATATATGTATATTCATAATTATTTAACTGAACTACAATTGTCTAAATGAACGTTGTTGTGCTAAATTATTGTAATTAAGGGATTTTGTGAACATTTTAATTGGTTTATTATCTTTTATGAAATGAATGGTCTTGTTGATTGGATTGGACACATACAAGAATTACTATAGGTATGATAATATTTGTCATTAGTACATGCGTGAGACTTGTATGTGCTAGCTACACATGCATTTCTTGCACATGTACACTAGTATGTATAAGTTTTTTTATTTTTATTTTTTTTGCTTACTGATAATGTTGTTTATTGGATATGAATTTATGAACCATGTGTCATTTCCCTTGTATTGTAAATTACTCTAACTTCAGGACGAAGTTTCTTGAAGGGTGGGTGTATGTAACAACCCTAATTAATTCTTTAATTATCATGAATGATAAATATTAGTTTAATGAATTATTAAAATAGATTTATGGAGACTTAATTATAATATTATTATTATTGGTAGTTGAACCAATTAATGGGAGGGATAAGGTGGTTGAGGAATTAATGGGGGGTAAGGCAGTTGGGTAAATGGATTCGAGGGAGGAAGATAAGGGATAAGGGGAGAACTCAGGGGGGGCATATTTTGGTTGGGTGATATTTTTGGTTTATGGCAAGGTAAGAAAATTTGGAGAGGAAGAAGGAGGAGGGCAGGAAACAACAGTTTGGATGCAACAATTTTGATTACAATTTTCCTTGAGGACCTTCATAGGGGCACCGTTGTTGCTGGAAATTTTGGGCTCGGGGGCTAGGAAACTGTAAGGATTCTTGGAGCTAGGGAGGCAGAGAGGTTGTTCCTAGTTGGCTAGGAGGTTAATACTCAGTTTTGGGCAGGATCAACATCATCAACAACATTATCAACTTCATTTTCAACATCAAGTTGAGGTAAATACCTTATGAATTTTCATTATTATATGTTCATTATTATACTGCTATTCATTATGTTCATTATGCTACTGTTCATCATAACACTGTTGTTCATTATTATACTATTAAACTATCAATTATTATGATGGAACAATAAATAAAGAAGTAAATTAGAAAGAATTTATATATTTATATTTATTTTTATGAGGCTATGTATGCATAGGCCTTACAATACCCTAACCCTTGGGATGGAAACAACAACAGAACATACAAGATATATTGCCACACAACTGTGTTCCCTCCATTCAAATTGCGAAATTACTACACATTTCTTCCTGTTAAGCATTTGGGAATTTCTTCACTGCAATATTCGTCAGATCAGAGTATAACTCCGCAGGAGTAAAAAAAAAAGGTCTAGATCCTGTTGGCACCATTATTTGAGACCTATCTCGTTGGATTCCTCTCTTCACCCTTATCACAATCATACCTATCATTTTTCAACAATTCTTTTTCTCGTGGACCCGACCCCCTTCCAACACCCTTATTTGGGCTTTACCCCATTGGATTCCAGTCGTCGCCCTAATCGTTGTGATACACTTCACCCTTAACCCATTTTCTATGTGGTCCCACCCACCTCTTTTAGTGTTCCCTCTTCATCATGGCCCACACCTGTAACCAAGACTTGAAAGCTCGCTTCAATGCCTTGCACTCTAATTCAATAGAAACCCAACAAGAAGTGAGACAACTCAGTGCCAATGTTGCCACCGTCAATAAAAATATGCATTCCCCCATCGACGCCAAAATAGAGGACCTCAAACAAGACCTTGCTACCCAACTTGAATCCTTCAATACCTAGTTTGTCTCCTTCACTACGATGATCTGCGCCAAGCTGCCATATCCCTGCAAATCTTCCCTCATCTAACCCACCTTTGCAAAATGAAGGTGAAACTTCCTCTCATTCCCATAATTTTCAGCCCCATCACTTTTAGCGTGACTTACACCTTTCACGTGTGGATGTGACCAAATTTGATGGCTCGAATCCCACTGGATGAGTAACTCAAATGGAACATTATTTCTCTTTGTATGGAATTACAGATGAGTTGGCCAAACACCGATATGGTGTTCTCCATCTAGATCAAGAACATTGGTAATGGTGGAGATGGAGAAAAAATGTCCGCCAAGGGTATGTGGCTTGGACACACTTTGTGGCAGATCTTTATGAATGATTTGACACTGACACCAACCATTTATGTTGTTTGACAAAGTTGAAACAATCTGGCACAATGGAAGACTTTATAGTCGCTTTTGAGAAATTGGCTTTCAGTACAGAGGGCATGTCTGATGATTTTTTCCAATAATGTTTTATCAGTGGCCTCAAGGATTAGATTTGTGCCCATGTACTCATGGCTCGGCCTCAAAGTTGGGTGGATGCTACTAAAAGAGCTAAGGAAGCACACAAGGTTGTCTCTTCTCAAAACTGAAAACCCTCCTTTATTCCTCGCACTAAACAAGTCACTCCCACTCCTTCTTATACTCCATTAAAGATCCAGAAATTGACCAGGGCAGAAATGGTTGAATGCCAACTCAAAGGCCTTTGTTATAATTGTGATGACAAATATTTTCCTGGGCACAAGAGCAAGGAACAAAATATTTTTATGGCCATCTCGAGGATGTTTCGGAAGATGATGTTGAGGCTCCCCTTGTGGCCATGTCACCTGAAACCATTGACATGAACCCTCCCTTAGACCCTCCCAAAGTAGAACCGATCATTTCCCTAAATGCTCTCACTAGATTCTCTGCTCCACAAACCCTTAATCTAATTGGTTACATTAAGCATATGAAGCTCATCATTCTTGTTGATAATGGAAGCACCCATAATTTTATTCATTGCCGAATTGCCCAAGAAACTAATTGTTATATCTATTCCCTCAATAATTTTCAAATCATGATTGCCAATGGTGAATCCATGAAATATGGAGGGAGTTGTGAAAATGTGCATCTCCAATTGGTCAATACCACATTAAATCTCATATGTTTTCTATCGACATGGGTGGTTGTTACATTGTGTTCGATGCAGAATGGATAAGGAATTTGGGTCCCATTCTCATGGATTTTAAGGGATTAACCATGCAATTCGACTAGGAGGGACAACAATATAAGTTCCAAGGCATCACCACCAGTTCCCCAGAGATCATCAGTTTCCATCGCATGGAAAAGCTTCTAAAAAAAGGTCATTCTGGAATTATTGCACAAGTCCATTCCATTCAATCCACTGAGACACCCTCTGTGTCGTAGGACCTCCAATCCATCCTCTCTAAACATCAAGTGTTTTTTCCACTCCCCAGGGACTCCCTCCTTCCCGTGTTGTTCATGATCATTCCATTCCCCTTGTCCTTGGAATCCTTCCTCCCAATATCCGTCCCTATCATCATCCCTTTTCTCAAAAAAATGAAATTGAAAAAATTGTTCAAGAATTACTCAACGCAGGTGTTATCCGCCCTAGTAAGATCCCCTACTCTTATCCTATGGTCATGGTCCTTAAGAAATAATTTTCTTGGTGCAAGTGTCATGAATTCTGCACCCTCAACAAACTCACCATTAAAGACAAATTTCCCATTCCTGTCATTGATGACCTCTTGGAGGAATTGAGTGGCGCCCAGTTCTTTACTAAACTTGATCTTCATTCTAGATACCACTAGATATGTATAAACGAGGAAAACATTTCTAAGACTGCATTTAGAGCTCATGAGGGACACTATGATTTTTTGGTCATGCCCTTTGGCTTGTGTAATGCTCCCCCCACTTTCCAAAAGCCTCATCGATCATGTCTTCCATCCTTTTCTCCATCATTTTGTCTTACTTTTCTTTGATGGTATCCTCATCTATAGTAAAACCTGGAAAACCCATCTTGCTCATGTGGATCGATTTCTCCATCTACTCTCTTGCCACTAAATTTTCCTCAAACAATCTAAATGTGCTTTTGCCGTCTCAAAAGTTGAGTACTTGGGTCATCTTGTTGGCAAGGCTGGTGTCGGGGTGGATCCTAAAAATATTGAAGCTATGCAAGATTGGCCTCACCAAAAGACTCTCAAAAGCTTGCATGGATTTCTGGGTTTAACATTTTATTATCACAATTTTGTAAAGAATTATGGAAATATTGTGGCACGTCTCACTGCTCTACTTAAAAATAATTCTTTCACTTGGACTCCAGCAGCTGCTTAGGATTTTCAAACCTTGAATATGGCCATGTGCACCACTCCAGTCCTAGCCCTTCCTGATTTCAAAAAGACCTTTGTCCTGGAATGTGATGCTTCCGGGAAAGGAATTGGAGTAGTCCTTATGCAAGAGGGTTGACCTTTGGCCTTTACTAGCAAACAACTATCAGAGCGACATTTGGGAAAATCAATCTATGAAAAGGAAATGTTGGCTATTCTGCATGCCATGGATCTTTGACACCCTTATCTATTGGGGAAACACTTCCAAATTAAGACAGATCATCAAAGCCTCAAGTATTTTCTGGAACAACACCTTTCCTCCCTAGAGAAACAAAAATGGGTGACTAAGCTCTTAGGATATGATTATGAGATCATTTAAAAGAAAGGAAAAGACAGTGTGGTTGTTGATGCACTTTCCAGAAAATATGAAGATGATGGGTCCCTTTTTTCTCTCTCCTTCATTGTACTAGATTGGCTCCAAGATGTTTTCCAGGAATGGCTACACGATCCCAAAAGTTTACATCTGATACAACAATTGTAGGCCAATTCTCTAGTTTCCCCAAGGTACTCTTGGCTCAATGATGAGCTTTGATATAAAGGCCATTTGTATTTAAGTAAACAATCAAAACTTAAATCCATGGTACTTTCTTAGCTTCATGCTACACCCACCACTTGGCACTCAGGGTTTACCAAAACCTATGACCGAGTCAAACATTATTTTTTCTGGGATGGTATGAAACAAGACGTTCACAATTTTGTGGTCGAATGTGATGTTTGTCAACGCAACAAGGATGAAACAGGCAAAGCTCTTGGCACACTACAACCACTTCCGATTCCACCTGCTATTTGGAGGGATATCTCTATGGATTTTATTGTAGGCTTACCTTAATTGAGAAATAAATCAGTCATCATGGTGGTATTTGATCGTCTTTCCAAGTATGCCCATTTATATGCTCTTCAACACCCATTTACAACCTCCACTGTGGCTCAAATTTTCATGGATCATGTCTTCAAGCTTCATGGCATGCCTCATTCTATTGTTTCTGATCGCGACCCAACTTTCACGAGCAATTTTTTGCAAGAATTGTTCAAGCTATAAGGAACCCAATTTCATCTCAACACAACTTATCATCCCCAGACTGATGGTCAAACTGAAATTGTCAAAAAGTGTTTGGAAACATATTTGAGGTGTTTTACATCGGAAAGGAAAAATCAGTGGCCTCAATGGTTACCACTAGCTGAATGGTGGTACAACACTTCTTACCATACAACTACCCATATGATTCCTTTTGACGCAGTATATGAAAAAAATCCACCTTCAGTTCTCTCATACTTGTCAGGTGTCTCGAAGGTCCAAGCGGTTGACCAAATGCTTACAGTTCGAGAGGCTATTATTCATACCCTCAAAGAGAATTTGTTCATGGCCCATAATCGCATGAAGAAACAAGCAGATCAAGGTCGCTCTAAACGTCAATTTGTAGAAGGAGATCAAGTATTTCTTCGACTGCAACCTTACAAGAAAAATTCTCTCAAGGCTGACCATTGTTAGAAACTGGCGCCCAAATTTTGTGGTCCTTATACTGCTCTCAAGCATGTGGGACATGTGGCCTATCAGTTAGCTTTTCCCAGTCATTCTAAGCTCCATCATGTTTTTCATGTTTCCTGCTTAAAGAAGGTGATTGGAACTAAGTGCCAAACTCAAACTAACCTTCGCAAGTTGGATGAAGAAGGATCCATTTGGATACAACCACAAGCAGTTTTGGACTAGCGTGAGTGTCGTCTGCGTTAGCGCACCATCAAGGAAGTGTTAGTCCAATGGAAATATACAACTCCAGTAGATGCCACTTGGGAGCCAACTACCATTCTGCAACAATTTTCTCATCTCAAGCCTTGAGGACAAGGTTGTTTTTAAGGGGGAGGACATGTTAGGGACCTAACCCCTCACGTAGGTAGAATA